>BQNB010036882.1:0-41476 GCA_026074375.1 Tanacetum coccineum | reverse complement strand
AAAGATTTCGAATATATATCAACTCATTATGCAAACTATGATTGATGTTATTATCGAATATAATTGACAAGTTTTCGAGTATAGACAAGAAATCGGATTCTTATTTGTCTAGATTTATGATTATATCAAAATATAACAAGAGATATTATCTTAAACCTATACACTCAATCACACTCGATTGATATGAAAATAACGACATCCATTTCCAAGACGATAAGAATATGCATCAGATCATAACTCATACTTGTGTAGATGATGTCATATTGAGTCTACTTGTCCAATAGTTGTTTTGCTCAAACAATTTAAAAGCACAACTCAATGCTCAAATTCACTTCTCATCAAAACTTTCTCCTGCTTTACCAAATAAGCATACTATTTCTTATTCACCATATAAGAACCCTTTAACCATCTAAGGTTAGGGCTAGAAATAATTTAACATATTCCACAAACCATTTTTGTGCCTTTTTTTCAATAAGTAATCTTAATAGGATTTTGAATATGAAGATGATTATTATTCAAACGATAATCAATCTCATCATTCAATCTAATTACAAAATTAGAATACGAACATGAAATTGAGACTAGGATTTATCTAGATCACAGAAATATCAATCAAATGACCATAGATATTATTTCGTGTCTACATGTTAACCATCCTCGATTATTACATGAAATCACGAAGTCGATTGCAAGACAACAAGATTAGTCATCGAATTGCAATTCACACTTGTAGTGAAGATATTTCATTGAGTCTAAAGTGTTCAAATGTTGTGTTATTAGCTATGGTCTAATTATACATGCTAAGCTTAACACACTCTAAGTAGGATTGACTACTTATAAATTTCCATTGGGAAACTCATAAGTACTCCAACTTGATAAGCAAGTCTTGGATGTCATTTTCGAAAACTCAAACCAAGAACCCTTATAATTTATATAAGCTTCTCCAATAACCTAATTTCAACACCATCTCCCAAATAGTGGGAAAATGATCCTTGCCCAAATTTGGCACCTCCACGGATCAATGGATCCTTCTTCTTAGATTCATCTTCGGTTTAGGTAAGCTCGCCCTATTGCATTAGATTTTAAAACATCTTCCTCTTATGAATCTCTTGCTTAAAGGTTCAACATACATGTAACTAACCTTTAGTAAATCATCATCATAATTATACAAAGAAACATTCACAAGATCTATTGAGGTAAATAACCTTAATTGGATTTCTTTCATAAAAGACATGCAAAGGTGCATTCTTTGAACACTCTCATTATAAAGCATTACACATTGTCACTCTTAAGCATACTCCTATGTTCTAGATGACTCATTCTCTCTTAAACCTACAACAACTTGTTTGCTCTATCATTTAACCTTAGAATTCCACACATTTTAATTAGGATTATGCGAACCAGAATTAAAGCATGTTAGTTGAGTCATGTTAGGCCATTTATGATAAGATAATACAAATTTTATATTTGCTACACTTCATTAGGCAAATATAGGAATTCTATTTTGTCTAACATGAGAATGACTATTGGAGAATCTATTGCACTAGAAATTAAATTTGACCTAACGGTTGAATTGCTTCCAAGAGTGAAGTTGGGTTCGTGGTATAACCCGTAAAATGGTCGTGTTTAGCCTGAATTGAGTACCACTAGTGATAGTCTCATATTCATTCTCTAATTTGATTAAATGCCTCTTCCTAAATATGCCTAATGATAGTCTACATCGATAGACTTTGTATTTCATTAGGAGTGCACACTAAGCAAGTAGAAATTAGGTTTCTCCTTAGTCAATCTCGACTACTTGCATTTCACATATGTGCTTTGAAGGTTCAAGATGATAACGTGCTCCCACGTAATGCAATTATATGCTTTCTGTTTATCTTAATGCTCAATGTTTATTTGCTTAGCTATTGAATGCATGTTTGCGGTAAAATCATTTGCCTTTTTTTATCGATTTAGATAAAATATCTTTTAGTTTATCTAAATAACACATGCCCCTGAATGCTAAATGCTAACATATTTTACATGATGGTTACATTTAAAATTATCATGTTTTGTTTGCGACATCTTACATAACTTACATGTTAATTGTGCACCTACACTATGTTAGGTTAATGTATGATAAATAAGGTTTAGATGTCATACAGTCTGTTAGTGCAAATATTACGATATTTAATCTATACGATCTCTTTATGTTTTGGTAATGACAAACATGTGACTTGTGATACGTAACGTAAAGTACGCAAGTTACTCGTAATCACAAATCATCAATGCATACATGCATCAACAACACTCGATGTCTCAAGTCTGCATCAACACCGACATTTGTTTGCACCTGACGTAAATCACATAAGGTATGTACAAACAAATTAAACTTGTAGGATGATCAAAGAAAAATATTTTTTTCTTAACCATTACATTTCTACAAAAGTATTTTTCACAAAAATAAATAAACACAAAACACTTTTTAATAAAAGAAATATTTTATTTAAATATAAAATTTGAAATCTGGTTTTCCCCCCAAAATGGAAGCTTCTATACCAGATACAACCTTCCCCACAAAAAGACAAAAAAGGGAGCGAAGTCTAGGCGGCGACCCCCTTATAGGCCTGGCAGCCCCCTTATATATAAGGGACCGCTGGGACTGTCGTTGCCAGACTGTCAGCTTTCAGCTCCTATAAATAGTGGGTCATCTCCAACTGATCTTACAATCTTTTTGCACGAATTTCTCTCAGTTCTTTCTCTCTCTAGATCTCACTAAATCTCTTTAAATCTTTGATCATTTAACTTGTTTAATCTTGTTTAAATGTGATCTAATCTTCTACTCTGTCCTTCTTCCCTCAAGTGCAAGAGAAAAACTTCGGTCATCTTCAAGATTTGAAGTTATGTAGTCTAGTTAGTTCATTTATAACATTTGTTACATATAGATCGAGTCAATGTCTTCCAATCTTTAGTAGTGTGTAGATCCAAATGATGTATATATTTGGATGGGTTGATTGTGGGTTGGTTAGTATTTTAGGCCTTAAAATACATTGGTGAAGTGGTAGATTGGTTCTAGCTAAGATTAGGACTCGACATTTAGCTTAGTGTCAGAAAATATTGTAAGCGACGCGGTTTATGTGTTTAGGCCATAAAACACAAGGTTTGTTATGTTGGGCCATAAAACATAACGGGTTTGGTTGTACCCGAAGAAGAACTCGACATCTAGCTTAGTGTCGGAAAATAATGTAAGCTTTGGTATAAGGTTTTCTCCGCCGAAAGGGAGCTTGTTGATTAGTGAAGTAACTCTCGAGTTGGATACTCGAGGAGTAGAGTAGGGCGAAGAGGAGCTTCGTGACCAAACCACTATAAATCATCGTGTCGGTTTGCATTTTCTTTTACCCTTCGCTTTACTTATTTATTTACATTTATCGCTTTACTTTTATACTTGCATTGTACTCATGATTATGTGAATGGTTGTGTATATCATGTTAGTTAAAGTTGTGTAGCTCTTTGTGCTAAATATTGTGAGTGTGGTTATATTGTTAGAATATGCTTTAGCTATTGTAAACCTATAATCGACACTTCTCATATTGCGTCAAACTTGATTGGTGATTTGATACAAATGATCTAGTCCAAAAACCTCTTCTGGAGGCGGTCCCATAAATCAGGCGGCCCCCTGATATACTTGGCGGCCCCATATATATGGGTCCCCCGGTAGAAGAGTGATGTAATTCTTGTTCTTAAAGTTTTTAATGGAAACGTATTCAACCCCCCCCCTACTGTTTCTACAATTGGTATCAGAGCCACGTCGCTCTAGTTTTCAAAACAAATAGTTTTTAAAATAGAGTACGATCCATGTATCAAATTACCCATGAAGAGGGATTAAATATGAAAAGTATTTTGTTATTTGATTCGTACTAGTTTTGTTATTAAATTTACTTCGTATACTAGCTTGAAAAAAATCTTTCTCAAAAGAACTTGGAAGTGTCAACTTATGTTTGTCTAAGTCGTAAAAGTATAAATGATGTCTAAAACATGAAATTTATGTGCTGGAACAACTTTTTAAAGTCCTATGTTCTACAGTTAAGTTACAAAATGATTTTCAATAAAAAATGTGTTTTGAGGTCACTGATGGCGATTCCATAAATGTTCGGGCGGCCCCCAAATATATTTGGGGACCGCTTGTCTGTTTTGTTAGTTTTTGGCAAACTTTGAAAAATCAAATAAAATCAACCGTAAGTTCATAGAAGTCGTGCCACCCGTCATTTCGAAGATAATTGAGTATACTTTCTTTTAAAGGAACTTCCAAGATTTCATTCTTAAATTAAATAAGTCAGAAATGCAAAATACTACATAGTGGTCAAAACTTTACATTTTGTTTTGACATAAAACTTGTAGTTTATTTTTTCTTTCAAGCCAAGCATTTCTAGTCAATGTATCTTTGAAAAATGGTATATTTATATTTTCAAAATATTGATCTTAATTAATTTTTGAAATGGGGAGGAACTATTTTATATTCAAATCAAATCAAGCTAAGTATACATCGTTATATCTAATACACAAAACAACGACGAATATCCTTATGTGTATGCTAGAAGATTATGTGTGTTTACTTTTGTTTCAACTTGGTTAATAGATATTAATAAGTAATCATTACTTTTTGTAATTGAGCTAATTATATATCTAAACACATGTTCTATGTATGCTATTTGTATGTTACTGGTTTTCAGATTATGCCTAATAGAAATTACGCTAGATTTCTTGCGTTAAGTTGCAAAATTGTTTGTGCATTACATATAGGCATAGATCACTATATTTACAAGTGTTACATAAACATCTTGTAGATCATTTTGAGTGTAGTAACCCATTTAGAAATGAGAGTTAAATAGTTTGTCAAGTGTGTGGAAAAATAATGTCCTAAGATCATATTTTAAAACCCATCATTAAAATATTTTCAACACATTATCTCTCTTCCAACAAAATGTCTAAATATTTTCATCATCTTGCGTTGTTTGACCTCGGGTTGGTTAAACAAAATAAAAGATTGTATTAATACATTGGTAATTAAGTAAATGAAAATATATATTTTTTTAACTTTGCTTGTGCTTGCATTTGTTCTAACATACACACATAATTATATTCTTTTTATAAACGTATAGTATTTTACAAAAGATGTGTGTTGTATAAAAATGGTTAAGAAAATCATTAATATACTCATAAAATGTCAAAAACTATGCATACTATACATATCAACAAATAGTTTTTCGCACAAGCAAAATATATGACAATCTTGAAGTAAGAAATTAACTTGTCATTATTCATAACCTCACCTCACAACTAGTCTTAGAATTAATGGAACACACTATGAAAATCTTTATTTGTTTTCTTTTAAAAAGAGTGTTCGTGAGGGTCAAGAAAGATTTCGAATATATATCAACTCATTATTCAAACAATGATTGATTTTATTATCGAATCTAATTGACAAGTTTTTGAGTATGGACAAGAAATCAGATTCTTATTTGTCTAGCTTTGAGATTATATCAAAATGTAACAAGATATATTATCTTAAACCTACATACTCAATCACACTCGATTGATATGAAAATAACAACATCCTTTTCTAAGACGATAAGAATATGCATCGGATCATAACTCACACTTGTGTAAATGATGTCATATTAAGTCTACTTGTCCAATAGTTGTGTTCCAAATATTTGGCAAATATATGCATAAAATACATAATGAAGTAGGATTGACGACTTGAATGTTTTGTCCAAAATATTCAAGTAATTTACCTTGCAATGCAATTGGTAAAGTCGTCATCTTCGAAAAGCCAAACATGAGCAAATGCACAACATATGTAACTTTGCTCAAACAATTCAAAAGCACAACTCAAAACTCAAACTATCTTCTCATCAAAACTCTCTCTTACTTTACCAAATAAGCATAATATTTCTTCTTCACCAAATGAGAACCCTTTAACCATCTAAGGTTAGGATTAGGAAAAATTAAACATATTCCACAAACCATTATCGTGCTTTCTTTCAATAAGTGATCGTAAGAGGATTTCGAATATGAAGATGATTATTATTCAAACGATAATCAATCTCATCATTCAATCTAATTACAAAATTAGAATATGAACATGAAATCGAGACTAGGATTTATCTAGATCACGAAAATATCAATCAAATGACCATAGATATTTTTTCGTGTCTACATGTTTAACCATCCTCGGTTATTACATGAAATCACGAAGTCGATTGCAAGACAACAAGATTAGTCATCGAATTGCAATTCACACTTGCAATGAAGATGTTTATTGATCTAAAGGTGTTTCAAATGTTATGTATTATGCATTGGTTTAAATTATACATGCTAAACTTAACACACTCTAAGTAGGATTGATGACTTATGAATTTCCATCGGGAAACTCATAAGTACTCCAACTTGATAAGCAAGTCTTGGATGTCATTTCCGAAAACTCAAACCAAGAACCCTTATAACTTATATAAGCTTCTCCTAATAACCTAATTTCAACACCATCTCCCAAATAGTGGGAAAATGATCCTTGCCCAAATTTGGCACCTCCACGGATCGATGGATCCTTCGTCTTAGATTCATCTTCGGTTTAGGTAAATTCGCCCTATGGCATTAGATTTAAAACATCTTCCTCTTGTGAATCTCTTGCTTAAAAATTCCAACATACATGTAACTAACCTTTAGTAAATCATCATTATCTATACAAAGAAACATTCACAAGATCTATTGAGGTAAATAACCTTAATTGGATTTCTTTCATAAAAGACATGCAAAGGTGCATTCTTTGAACACTCTCATTATAGAGCATTACACATTGTCACTCTTAAGCATACTCCTATGTTCTAGATGACTCATTCTCTCTTAAACCTACAACAACTTGTTTGCTCTATCATTTAACCTTAGAATTCCACACATTTTAATTAGGATTATGCGAACCAGAATTAAAGCATGTTAGTTGAGTCATGTTAGGCCCTCTATGATAAGATAATACAAATTTTATCTTTGCTACACTTCATTAGGCAAATATAGGAATTCTATTTTGTCTAACATGAGAATGACTACTGGAGAATCTATTGCACTAGAAATTTAATTTGACCTAAAGGTTGAATTGCTTCCAAGAGTGAAGTTGGTTTCGTAGTATAACCTGTAAAAATGATCGTGTTTAGCCTGAATTGAGTACCACTAATGATAGTCTCATATTCATTCTCTCATTTGATTAAATGGCTCTTCCTAAATATGCCTAATGATAGTCTACATCGATAGACTTTGTATTTCATTAGGAGTGCACACTAAGCAAGTAGAAATTAGGTTTTTCCTTAGTCAATCTAGACTACTTGCATTTCACATATGTACTTTGAAGGTTTAAGATGATAACGTGCTCCCACGTAATGTAATTATATGCTTTCATGTTTATCTTAATGCTCAACGTTTATTTGCTTAGCTATTGAATGCATGTTTGTTGTAAAAGCGTTTGCCTTTTTCTAGCAATTTAGATAAAATATCTCTTTGTTCATCTAAATAACACATGCTCCTAAGTGCTAAATGCTAACATGCTTTACATGATGATTACATTTAAAATTATCATGTTTTGTTTGCGTCATCTTACATGACTTACATGTTAATTGTGCACCTACACTATGTTAGGTTGATGTATGATAAATAAGGTTTAGATGTCATACAGTCTTACACATTAATCTTGTTGATTATTGCGTTGATGTATGCTTAGATAAACTTGCACGCTTATATCTATATGTCTTATACATCTATGTATATATTTTTTCACACTATAATATCTTTCTTTGCATCCGGGTCACAAATCTAAAAAGTCAAAAGAGTTGCAAAATGGTATTAAATCTCTTAAAGTCTTCACTCACACACTCCTTTGATCATCATCTTACTTTCTTCCAAATCATCCACTCTTTCGTCAAGAAAATGTTAGATACAAATCTAACGCTCCTCCAAGTAGGTTTGACAACTTAAATATTTCATCTGAAATGTTCAAGTATCTTTAACTTGCGATCGTAAACGTTAAAGGTCATATCTGAAAATCCATATTCAAGCCTTTTAACAATATAAGTTAAAACGCTCTCCTTTTCTCTTCGACGAAATATTCTTTCTCTTCGACGAAAACATTCTTTCTTTCGACGAAAACATTCTTTCTCTTCTACGAAACATTCTTTCTTTCGACGAAAACATTCTTTCTCTTAGACGAAATCATTCTTTCTCTTTGACGAAACATTCTGTCTCTTCAACGAAAACATCCTTTCTCTCCGATGAAAACATTTTTTATTATTCGACGAAAACATTATCTCTCTTAGATGAAAATACTCTTTGTCTTTCGATCACACATCTTCATTCTCACTCAACTACGCCTCTTCAACCATAGAGATGGCTAATCTCTTTCCTCCACTATTTTTGCTACCACCTTTAAGACAATCGTATACCTCGTCGTGTGATTGTTCTGTGAACATTCACAATGCTCAGGAATAGCTACATAACTTTTTGAGTATAGTTTATCGTACGCGAACAACCATCCATCTTGACATTGTCAATCTCATCGTCTCCATCTTCATTTGTTTTCTTCTTTATTATTATTATTATTATTATTATTATTATTTTCGCTTACGAAACACACCGATGATACGTTACCATTTCCTTCGGGAGAATGTCCAAAAGGAAACATCTCCATCGAAAAGGTTGCATCTGAAGATAACATCGCCGACATTCTTTCTTTAACCCTCAAGTGTGAATCGATAAATTATCCTCATCAAGGTTTAGGAATGATATAACACATTTCATAAATCGTTCTCTTCTTTTCTTCTAGTTTCAATTCTAGTCCGTGTTTCATTTCGTGTCGTGACAACCTAACTACTTCATCTGAAGTACTTTAAGTATTTTTAATTAGCGAAATGCAAATTAAAATGTCACTCTTTTTGAAAAATTCGTCAATTTCTCCAAACATCCCTCATTTTGGCGGTCCAGCGGCCCCCAGATATATCTGGGACCGCCGACAGCAGCTTGTAATACCATTCATTTTTTTATTCCACAACCTAACACTTCCTCTCTTCTGCTACGAGTTGACGTCTAATCCACACCCAAACCTATACCCAATATCTCTATATAGATCAATAGGGCATCCTCATATCCCAACGCTCATAAGCATCATTGCTTATGTTTTCTAGAGTCAAGTGAATTCATAATGAAATGCGTCTATTAAACACATTCCTTACAATCGATAGACTTACAATCCATCACTTCATAATAAATCCCCTCATATACAAACCTTGGTCCTCACATCTTGCATACGACTTGTCTCAAATTCATAGATGATTCTTCTCACTCCTAAACATTTCTTCTCTCTTCTAGTAGTCGTTTCACTTCTGATAGTTTTTCTACTTCTAAAAGTTTCTTCTTACTTCTAAACGTTCCTTTTTACTTCTAATGAGTCTCCTCATCTCTAACGTTTCTTCTCACTTCTATACGTTTCTTTTCTCTTCTGATAGTCTTGTTACTATTAGAATTCGTCCTATATCCCTTGAAAACTTAATTATTTCATCCGAAATATTTAAGTAATTTACGAAATGCAAATGCCACTCCTTCGCAAAATTTTCCACTTTCTAGAAAGTGAAGAACATAAAGAATATATTAAATCTTCAAGTGTTATTGAGTCACCACATTGTTGAGTCTCTCATTATTATTCCACCATGAAAGAACTACCACTTCATTTCACATCCCACTTTGTTCCTCAACATTGTCAACCAACAAAACACCAAACAAACCTTTAAATTCCCAATCATCCACCTTTGTCTCGATAGGATCATATGCACATCAATTGTTAGTGCAAATGATATATCAATCTTTTCTATCAACCTCTCATCAACACGTTCCTTCTTTAGTATCGCTCATCCTTTCCCACTTTTTGCAATACCCTAATAACACTTTGGTTTGTCATCTTTCTACCATTTCATTATCACATTTGAAAACATATTAACAAATATCTGCATTTTATCTCCTCTTTTATAATGTAGCATGTAAGCGCACAAAATGAGAAGGATCCAACAATGCAAAATAAGCAGATACTTACATCGCTGCCTATAAAACTACATTTATTGATAACTACAATACCAACTTTGAGCCACCTTCATCCTTATGCACATACTTTCTAATAATGCTACTTAAAAAAATGAAGACACTATTAGCATACATAATAAATTTTATTCAAGCATTTTATTGAACACATGATGGACAGTATTTTTAATTACTAAAATTACAAAAAACCTACCATTTAAAATTAGTCACAACAACATATCACTAATACAATCGAGGCATGGATTATTTCAAAACTACCACCCCTTTTGGTCAAAATCAAAACAACGATCAACAACCACAATGAGATTAGTAATTTATATTGTAAATAAGATTCAATCAAATTCAAAATCAAACAAACCTGGCTAGAGATTGCATTGAACTTCTTGAGCATCGATGGTAATTTATTTGATCCATGGATCTGTTAGAGTCAATATAAAAGGAATGTAATTATCATGGGGATGCAATAAGCAAGGGGAGCTAGGACCTATGTGGTTTAGTAGCATGGATTTAGTTTAACCATGATGATAGAAGACTTCACTAGGATGATGCAAGCTCACCATTATAGGAAGATAGGATTGGGGATTGTCAAATACGATGAAAGGTTTATTCATACTCTAAATACTTCACCTCCTCCACTTCTAAATCACCCTAAACCTTAAGGTCATCCTCTCATACCTTTAACTTATATATTTGAAGTACCTACTTTCTTTTCATGCCTTCTTCTCATCTATCATGACATCCTCTAAATTATCCAAGAAACACAAAATCACCTCAACCGTATTTCTTATGTTGTCTTCTCATTCCTCCAACCAATATACTTGGATCACCTACCTTTTCCTCATTCCTTCAACCTATACACTCAAAGTACCTACCTTCTTCTCTTGCCTACCTCTCATCTCTCATGAACTTTTCTAAACTATCCAAGAAACACACAATCACCTTCACTTTTATTTCTCATATCTTCTCCTCATACCTCAAACCTATATACTCGAAGCACCTACCCTCTTCTCATTCCTCCCAGAGCACGTACCCTCTTATCATGTCTTCTTCTCAAACCTCCACGCATATGCTCCCAGACCATTATCCACATAATACCTTTCTTATGCTTCGACAAAAGGGAAGAGAATGGAGTGTAAACGATTAAACTTTTAATCTTTACTATTGTTAGTTTAATATAGTTTCTCATCATCAAAAGGGGAGATTGTTAGTGCAAATATATGATATTTAATCTATACGATTTCTTATGTTTTAGTGATACAAACTGTGACTTGTAATACGTAACATAAAGGTGCGCAAGTTTACTCGTAATCACAAAATCATCCAATGCATACATGCATCAACATCTCTCGGCGTCTCAAGTATGCCATCATGACGACATTTGGTTTACGTCAACCCGACGTAAAATCACATAAGTAATTGTACAAAACAAGCATTAAACTTGAGATGATCCCAAAGGAATTAGTTTTTGTCCTTAAACTTTACATTTTTATAAATGTAACAAAATATTTTTTAAAAATTAATTAGACAAATTATTTTTGAATTATAAAGAAATGTTTTATGTTGTAATTATTTCAAAATTCAAAATCGGGTTCTTTTCCCCCAAAACATGTTACACTTTTACCAGACAAGTTTGTCACCACAAAAAGACAAAGACAGGAGCGTCTGTCGGGGCGGTCCCTTAAATAGGCCGGCGGCCCCCTTAAATAGGCCGGTGGCCCCCTTAAATACAGGTGGCCCCCTAATATATTTGGGATCGCCATTTCCTGACAGCTGTTTTTCAGCTCCTATAAATAGTGGGTCACCTCCAACTATTTTTATAACTCTTTTTGCACGAATTTTTCTCAGTTCTTTCTCTCTCTAGATCTCACTAAATCTCTCTAAATCCTTGATCATTTAAATTGTTTAATATTGTTTAAATGTGATACAATCTTCTACTCTTTCCTTCTTCCCTTAAGTGCAAGAGAAGAACTTCAGTCATCTTTAAGATCCGAAGTTATGTAGTCTAGTCAGTCCATTTGTAACATTTATTACATATAAATCGAGTCCATGTCTTCTAATCTTTAGCAGTGTGTAGATCCAAATGATGTATATATTTGGATGGGTTTATTGTGGGTTGGTTAGTATTTTGGGCCTTAAAATACATTAGTGTAGTGGTAGATTGGTTCTAGCTAAGATTAGAACTCGACATCTAGCTTAGTGTCAGAATATAATGTAAGCGACGCGATTTATGTGTTTAGGCCATAAAACACAAGGTTTGTTATGTTGGGCCATAAAACATAACGGGTTTGGTTATACCTGAAGAAGGACTCGACATCTAGCTTAGTGTCAGAAAATAATGTAAGCATTGGTATAAGGTTTTCTCCACCGAAAGGGAGCTTGTTGATTAGTGAAGTAACTCTCGAGTTGGATACTCGAGGAGTGGAGTAGGGCAAAGAGGAGCTTCATGACCGAACCACTATAAATCATCGTGTCGGTTTACATTTTCTTTTACTTTTCTCTTTACTTATGTCTTTACATTTATCGTCTTACTATTACACTTGCATTGTGTTTATTATTGTGTGAATTGTTGTCTATGTTGTGTTAGTCATGGTTGTGTAGCTCTTTGTAGTAAACATTGTGAGTGTGATATATTGGTAGAATATGCACTAGTTATTGTAAATCCATTATCGACACTTCTCATATTGCGTCAAACTTGATTGGTGATTTAATACAAATGATCTAGTCCGAAAACCTCTTCTGGAGGCCGGTCACTTTAAAATAGTGATAGGCGGCCGCCTATGTCCGAGCGGCCCCCATATATTTATGGGACCACCGGCAGAGAGTAATTTAATAATTCTTACAAAAGATTTAAAGTTTTTAAAAAGAAACGTATTCACCCCCCCCCCCCTCTACGGTTTCCACAAACTTCAAGGGTCAAGAGTTTACTCTAAAAGCGACTTGAGATATGGTTACCACCAACTCAGGGTTCGTGAGGAAGACATTCCTAAGACAACATTTAGGACTCGCTATGGTCACTACGAGTTCTAGGTAATGCCGTTTGGTTTGACTAACTGATGACATCAAGTAACGTCTATTTTATAACATCATTTATCCCATGTAATTAACCCATTTTTTTATAAATATTGCAAAGAATTGTTACTTAATCGTTTATATTTGTGAATTGTAGTAATTATGGAGTACTTGGTGAAAGTTAACTAAAAGGCACGCATTCTGGAGCTTAAATGAAGATATTTTTGAAGATTACTGTTCTGACAACCAATACGCCATATCCATCAAGGAAGATACGGCGTATTTGTGCCTACACTCACCAAAGACCACGAAGGAAACAAGATCCAATAAGCCGTATCTAGAAGAAGGCAATACGTTGTATTCAAGCTATATGGGAACAAAATATTCTGGAAGATATCAAACGTGGTCCCTACTATAAGAAACCCCCAATACGCCGTATATAAGACATTGGATACGCCGTATCGAACCGATTTTAGACCTTATAAATAGAAAACTCAAAAACGAGTTTTAAGTGTGCTAAATCATATTCTCGATACCTAAACCATAAAAGTTGATTTTCATAGGAGAAAAAAAGCAGAAGAGGTCGAGCAACGCGATTAATTCCATAGGATACAACGTGTAATTTGTTATACTCTTGTAATCGTTCAGTTTTTGGTATCATTCGTTAACTCGGTTAGTTTACCTTGGCTAAATCATTACTTTTGTATTAATTATGACGTTTGAAGGCTAATACATTCGAGTATTAGCCATTGTTATGAAGATCTTAATGTTTGGTTTATTTATCTCAATTTCTTAATTTATCGTTGATTACTTGTTCATGTTTATCAATTTATACTTGTTTATGTGCTTAAGTATGCGACCTATCATTCAACTAGGTCTAGTCCTACATATTTAATGCGTTGTAACTTTGGTGTTGTTTGGGCGTAGGCTAAGAGTCTGGGATAGCTCTCCATATTGCAATTTATATATCTAGAATCATAGGATCACAAATATTGACCTATCCTTGCCTTTAGTATAGTGAGATTAGTTGAGCCATAAGGTGACCTTGGTTTCAACGAGTACGTTCTTATTCCATAGGTAAGGACTCGGACAGTGGACTACTAGTATATAAAGAGCCGTTAAGCAGTAAGTGGGTAAAGTCTCTATGAGCCAGGGTTTAACAAGATCACCATTGCCTTAATCCCTAATATAGATTATAATTAGCAAATAAGGATGCTTTATGCGGATGCGTTTAATTATGACATGATTCTACGTATCTAGGTCTTAGAAAGAAGTAACGCCTAAGTCTTAAGAATGATATGCCGCTTCAAGATAAGTAATCATTGCACTAATAAACAAACTAATGTTCTGATTGGATTAATAATGGTTAATACAGTTTTCTTATATTTGGCTAGACCGCTCTTTTATCTTCTGTTAATTTGCTTGCATGTGTTTTAGTGTCTTGAATTGGTTTTAGTCACCAACAAACCTGTGCCAGTCTCTTAGACTAAAAACCCCCTTATCTATTAGATTTAGGAATTAACATAGGTTTAGCATAGGTTTACCATAGATTAGACTAACTTATATTAGAAAAACCAAAGTAATAATAAATTGATAGTGTTCCTCGCTCCAAGTGTTCGACACCCTACTTACCATGAAACTCTCACCGACCGATTACACTGCCCGTTAAAGTGTTGTTTTTGGTTAAGTTGGCAAAATATAAATTTAAAACTTGAATCATAATTTAACACCACACAATGACACAATTAAGTTTTTGGCGCCGCTGCTGGGGAGTGAGAATTAATCTTGATTTTTATTTGATATTTTGGTTTTTAACATTAGATTAGATCTAACCATTAGGATTAGTGTAATTTAGATTATTGTATAATTCTGTATATTCTGTATATTTGCTTGTATATTTTTGTGTGTTTAATTGTTTGCGTATTTAATTGTTTTTCTAATACAATGTTCTGGTCGGTAAACCGATACGGTTTATCCACTACCATTGGATACAGCGTATCCAACTTTCTATCCAATACAGCGTATTTATTCAAAAAGATTAATACGGCGTATTCAGTTCCATTGAATACGGCATATTGACTGTCTGATACAGTAACAGTAAACTTTTCATACTCGAACTTACAGCTTAAAAATTTATACACGCCTTTTTCCCATTGGTTCTACTAATGATTTTCTGGTTATTTTCAGTAGCAGTGACTAAGGTAATCAAGGGAGAGTCTGAGAAACTTAAGACTTTAATGATCAACGATGTTTCGCTCACTTGTGACACATCACTTGAAATTTTTCACGATGAATTCAACCGATTAAGCAATATGGATAATGATTTGTTCACATACGAGGTTGAAATTGCCGGGATTGCTAATGTCCCATGTGACTTAAATAAAGATGGTGATTCAAAACAACAGATGTCACAAGAATCTGATGATGATATGGAGTATGATCCATCTGATGTCGAGTTTATTGCATGGTTAGCCTCAAAAAAAATTTAGCTACAACACGATGGATCATTATACAAAAAGAGCATTATGGATTTATTGGCATAGAGGAGATAATGAAGTTGTGCTCACTGACGAAGAATCCTCTGATTCTGATGATGAAGATGAAGTTGCTAAGATTTTTAGGATCGAGACTAATGTATTTGACTTCGAGACGCCTTTGTATAGGGCCTTCAAGGAATTTAATTATCTTCTGCATATCGATCCAGATGTCCTTACTAATGATATTGAGGGATTCAAACTAATGAAGAATACATGGATGATTGATAAGTGCTTAATTACACATATCTTTTACCTCTAAAAACGAGCTTAAATGACCAAAATCAGACAAAAACTGCCAAATATATGTTTGTTTTGCATTTGTATTGTGCAGGAAGTGGATATCATCAAAAAGACAGAAAACCAAGCCAAAATGACAAAACTGAGCATGGATCTAGTTTTTCGCATTCATATTTTGTATATATGTGTTTTCTTTTTCCTAAGCCTATCCTACTGATTGTTTATCCTTTGTTTCAGGTAGTGCATGACAAGATGTTCAACTAAGGAACTATTTACACCTTTCAAGGACCTAGAACGAGAATTTTGATCATCTAGGAAACACTTCAAGACACTAAGTCTTGACGAATCGAGATCGCTTGATTTCGATCTATTTTTTGACCAATTCTTCTTGGAGGAAGAGGTTGCGGAAACAATGGCGAAAACTATGGAACAATACATGAGCAAAACTCAAGCCGACTATGGATCAAGAATTACTAGGCCTAAGATAAAGGACAAGAATATTATTGAATTGAAAGGCCAATTTCTCAAGGAACTACGTGATAACACCTTTAGCAGTTCAGATCATGAAGATGCGAATGAACATATTGAGAAAGTTCTTAAGATCGTGGATTTATTCCACATCCCTAATATTACTATAGACCAAGTGATGCTTAGAGCCTTTCCTATGTCCTTAATGAGAGCCGCAAGTCGTTGGCTAAGAAACAAACTATCTGGTTTGATTTCAACTTGGGAAGACCTGAAGACAAAGTTTCTAAGCAAATATTGCCCACCTGCTCGTACTGCATAGAAAATGAAGGATATCAATAACTTTCAGCAATAACCAGATGAAAACCTCTATCAAGCCTGGGAGCGATTTAAAGAACTCTTGTTGAAATGTCCTCAACACTATTTAACAGAGATGTAGGAGGTAGTCTTGTTCTATAATGGATTGGATGTTCCAACTAGACAAATTCTTGATTCAAGAGGAGCCATACCATCAAAGACTGCTGCTGATGCGAAAGTAGCCATCCAAGAAATGGCTGATGTGATAACCGGTAATTTTCTCAAGGTTAAGTATTATAAAATATTATTGTTTTGTAATTTGAAGTCTTTCGATCTTGTTAGTTTTCCTGATGAAAGTTGAAAGTTGACTTCTGTTGACTATTTTGTGTAAAAATGGTTTTGGTTTAACCAAGATTTTGATGAAGTTTTGAGTTCGTAAATGAATCATTTTTATTCGTTTTTCTGTTTTAGAGTGGTTTTGAAGTTTTTAGTGCTTTCCGAGAAGTTTTCCTGCGCTTAGCGAAAAATCATCATGCAGCGCGTACCGGCACGACAGTTTATTCAATTATGGAGATTTAATGAAGTTGGGAATGTGTTAATGGGTTTATTTATTTAATAAATTAATAATAATAAAACAACGTTGATTTTAAACGTGAATCGTGAGTGTGAGATTTGAGAGTTATCAGAAAACGGTTGTTTTCGTAAAATTCGATAAAAGACTGTAACAATCATAAAAAAGTGAAATGTTGGTTGAAAATAAGTTGTCAAACCATATTTTGTGGTTTAAAGTGTTTTTAAATGGATGATCAAGGTTTGGTTGAGTTTAGTCAAAAATTCATGTTTTCGGTCCGGAGTCGGCCGATAACGGCTCAAAATATATTTTTGTAGCAATTTAATGTGATAGGTGTCGTGTGAATAACCTAGATTTATGGAAAAATGATTTTAAACGTAATGAAAATGATAACTAAGTTTGGTTGACGTTTTAAATAGATGAAAATTGAGCTTTTAAGTAATCCCGACACAAAAAGGAAGACCCGAGACCCTCCTTAGGATCCATTCGGTCAAGGGAAGTCAAGAGGGGACAATATGGCTATTTTTAATCTAGCATGTCTTGCATAGTACTCATATAACCACCATTACCTCAACCATTTCATTCATTCTCTCATTTTCAAAATAACAAAAAAAAGGTTTCCATCTCTTTTTCTCTCTATATTTCGGACGAACCACAAGGAGGAGGAAAACAAAGATTTTTGAAGATTTTCTCAAGATCATGGGTTAAGATTAGATAGTGGGTTGATAGTTAGTAGACACGGGTTATATAAAAGGTGTACGAATTTGTTCCTTTCATGTCAAAACCGAACCAACGTCATCCAAACTTGTAAGTTTTCTAAACTTTGCTAAAAGTTGTACTTTTGTGGCTATTATGGTGTTAAAACACTAGTTGTACAAGTTGATCGTCGTAAAAATCGAATCTTGGATACGTAAATGTGAAAAAAAAGGTGTTTGTGCGTCAGCTTAAAGAGAAAGAAAAGAAAGAGTTTTTGATTTTAAATAAAATGGTTGTTGTGGTAAGTTTTCATTTTACGAAAGTGCTTAAAAAGGGCTTATTTTGAGGTTTTGCTTATTCAATAAGCTAGGTTATATCTTATTTGGGTATGTTTGTTTTTGGCTTGGGCTTGACCCAATAAGGGTCCGTTTGTTTGTGTGGTCCAGCGCCAAGGTGGGCTTGACCCACTTGGTTTGCTTATTGGACTTGGTTAAATGGATTTGAATATAGGATTTGGTTAATGGATTGAATAATGGGTTTTGTTTTTCTTGGTTATTGGTTATTAGGTTCGGCTTATTTTGAGCTTAGGATTTTCGGCTTATTTTTATAAGCTTATAGCTTATTGGTTTTTGGCTTATTATTATAAGCTTATAGCTTATTGGATTTTGGCTTATTTTTATAAGCTTATAGCTTATTGGTTTTTGGCTTATTTTTATAAGCTTATAGCTTATTGGTATTCAGCTTATTTTTATAAGCTTAATAGCTGTTGTTTTCAGCTTATACTAAAGTTATGGCATCGCCCCCTGTTGTTTGGTTATCGGGCTCATTATATATATACTATTATGTGCTTATAGCATTTTGTTTCGGCTTATGTCGCCTCGGATATATGTGATTTGCTTTTATTTGATTCGACTTAATGGGCTTAGGTCACAAAGTGTTTTGGATTATTTTTGGTTTATGTAAGAGGTATGGATAAGTTTCGCTAGAGGGATAAGCTACATAGACCGTATTGGGCCATAGGCCTATTAACAAGTAATTGAATTAGTGGGACTTATATATTGAATAAGGATTTGTGTTGGAGTAAGAGAGATTTTGTTTGGACTTGTACGAATAGTAAAGGGTTTTTTTGCCTACGGTTTGATTAAAAAGTGTTGAAGGTATTGATTTTGTGTTTGTACGGATTAGTTGGGTTTGTGAAAAGAGTTTTGGTGATGGTTTAAGACATTGGAAAAAGTCATAAAGACGTATGGGTCATGCCGAATTTTCAAAAGAAATTTATACTTAGAAACGTTGCTTAAAAGGGGTAAAATATTCAAGATTTTAAATAATAAATAGTTATTTTCCTAGAAAATTTAATGCAAGACGAAAGATGTAATTTCTCGAAACCTTTTTCTTAAATATTTAATATTTATAATCATTGTGTCGATTTTAATTGAGGAAATGAAGGATGATTCTTATGGAAGGTGTAGTGTCGAGGTAAAAGCTATGGGTCATGGACATACTTAATAACGAGACGTTGTGAATACCCCGTTAGCTCGATAATAAGACGAAAATAATAAAAAATATTATTATTATTTTTATTTAAAGTATTAAGTATTTGTATATATATATTTATATATATATATATATATATATATATATATATATATTGTAAGATCCAAGATCTGGACTCAACTAGGGTATAATAACAATGATCAGAACACAGCGGAATAATAATTAAGAACAAGATCAAAGTTACTAATAAGGTTTTCTTCATTAATCATTAAACAAAGGACACTAGCTAACTATTTAACTAATAACATAGGCGCCTTATAAGGCTTGACGCCTTGGAAACTCACATACTCACCTTTGATCTACATTGGTTTATGGTACTGGTGAGTGCTAAACCTAACTAAAACCCTCTTGATATAATAGAGGTGGCTAGGGTTTACAGCCAAACCCTAGCTTACTATCTTGCTAAACTAAACAATTTCTTATTTTGGTCATTCATTTTTTCTTCTTTTCATTTCGTGCTAATAGGTTTTGTATATACTTCAAATCTGTATATCCCAACAATCTTCCCCTGATTTGTATTTACAAAACAACCTGCATGACGAAACAAAGCTAATAAATGTCATCACAATAATAAGCTGCACACCATTAAATCTTTTCTTGTTTTTGTATCATCGAATAGGAGTCTTGTACAACTCATAGACGTTTCCCCTCAAGTGATGGATGTAGATGGTTAAGTATTTTTGAAATTAAGCTTTCCCCTTAAAAAAATATACTAACCATCTGCTTGAATCATGAACTCAGTAGCATAGATCATATCTTCTTTCGTGGAAAAAGACATGGCTTATTACAATGATTTATAAGTAAATGTCTTTGTAGAATATCTTGTAATCAATATATGCATGGCGATTACATGCAATGGCCGATAGTCTCGGTGAGCTCAGAAGGATCAACCAGAAACCACCTCAAATGTTATGATTTTTCGAAATTTTGTGATGTTCTTATCAGGAAAACGGTATGGTATCATATGCCCCCCAAAACTATTTGTAAAGAGCGCGTAACTGTTACTATCAAGTAATTATATTCAAGGCTGAATCTCCAAAACGATCTATACACGACAGTATTGTTTCAAGACCCAAGGGGGTTGAGGACCACTATCGAACATTACTAGAGCTTAATAACAGCTATCGGACATTGGCAAGCAGAAGAAACCATAAGCAGACCAGTAGGAACCACAAAGCCTACCAGCAGGAACTACCAGCAAGAACCATGAACTACCAGCAGAAACTTATAGCGACCAGCAGAAACCGAGACCAACAATCAGCAGGAACATAATGAAACCAGCAAGAACCAAGTGACCAGTAGGAATTACCGAGTGTGACTGAACTAACCACACTACGACCACCAGTATTTATAATCGAAGACAGATTAATCGTTAATGACAGTTACATTACCCCTGCAGTTACCAGTTTTATCCTTTTATTCACCTCTTCCATCAACAACAACCCATAAACTTAGCAGTCTAATATCACATACTAACAAAATATATGAAAACTGAATAGAGAATACCAAACCTAATCACCTAAGTTCAGGGATTTCACAACCACCGATCTTATCCATACTACATCAGACGTAGTCAACAGAAATTAAATCCCCCACCCACCCTATTCATACCTGCTGTTCCAAAATTCATGCGGTCCAATTTACTCCTTTGATCTGGCTGCTTTACTTTGTGCTTGATGTGCTGCTTCAAATTGTATTAGGTTCGGGGAGAAACCCTGTGCCTTTTAATAATTAAAGAATAATATATTATACTGGAAAACCGTGTTAAATCCTAGATCGCGAGTCCCGAGGTCTGTTCCCAATTATAGAATCATAAGATCTGGACTCAAACTCGGGTATAAAACTATGATCAAAAACACAACAGATTAATAATTAAGAACAAGATCAAAGGTACTCTTAAGTTTTCTTCATTAATCATTACCAAAGAAATAGCTTAACGTTTAATAATACCAGGGCCTTATTATGCTTGAGCCTAGGTATCACACAACACACCTTTGATCTACATGTTACTGGTACTGGTGAGTCTAACCTAACTAAAACCTCATTATATAATAGAGGTGGCTAGGGTTTACATCCAAACCCTAGCTTACTATCTAGCTACTAAACAATTACATATTTGGTCCTTAATTGTTTCTTCTTTCTTTATTTGTATAATAGGTTTTGTTATCTTCAAATCTGTATCTCCCTTACAATGCTTCCTTATTTGATATTACAAAACAACCTGCATGAAGAAACAATGCTAAAACATGTCATCACAATATTAGCTGCATACCATAAATCTTCTTCCCTTTTTTTGTAATAATTCGTATAGGGGTCATGTGCAACTCGTAGACGTTCCCCAAGTGATGCATGTAGTTGGTTAATATTTTGAAAATAAAGCTTCCTTATAAATATACTAACCCATCGCTTGAATCATGAACTCAGTTGCATAGATCATCTCTTCCTTCTGTGAAAAAGAGATGCTTATTACAATATTCTTATAAGTTAATTGTATTGTTTAAGTCTTTAATAATTTTGCATGGTGATTACATGCCATGGCCGATAGTCTCGGTGAGCTTGACAGATCAACCAGTTAACCACTCAATGCTTATGATTATCGAATTTTGGATGGATAATATCATGAACGGTTTGGTATCATATGCCCCCCAAAATATTTGTAAGATGCGGTATCTATTCCAATCAAGAATTATATCAAGGACTGAATCTCCAAAACGAACTATACACGACATCATTGTTCAAGACCCAAGGGCGTCTGAGGACCAATATCGAACAATACTAGCAGCATAAACAAACAGTATCGGACAAGGCAAGCAGAAGAAACCATAAGCAGACCAGTAGGAACCACAAAGCCTACCAGCAGGAACTACCAGCAAGAACCCTTGAACATACCCTGCAGAAACTTATAGCGACCAGAGCAGGAAAAACCGAGACCAAAATTCAGCAGGAAATAATGAAACCCGCTAGAACATAGTGTACCAGTAGGATTTACCGGTGTACGAAACTACCACACATGACCAACCAGTATTAACCGAAGACAGAATTAACTCGTAAATGACCAGTACTAACCCATCAGGTACCAGTATTATCCTTTTATTCAACCACTTCCATCAACAACAATCCATAAACTTTGAGCTCATAATTTCCACTCTAACAAAAATATATCGATTAATTGAGAAACAAAACTAATCCCAAGATTCTGGGTTTACACAAACAACCGCATCTTACCCATTTACTTTCTGAACGTAGTCAAACAGAAATTTTAATCCATTCTATACCTGCTGCTTCCAAAAAATCAGCAGTCATTATACTCCTTTTGATCTGGCTGACTTTACTTGTGCTTGCTGCTGCTGCTTCCAATTGATTAGGGTTCGGGAGAAACCCTGCTGCCTTTTAATAATAATAACAGAAAAATAAATTACACAGGAAAACCTTATTAAACCCTAGATCGAGAGCCACGAGGCTCTGATACCACTTGTAGAATCCAAGATCTGGACTCAACTAGGGTATAATAACAATGATCAACACACAGCGGAATAATAATTGAGAACAAGATCAAAGTTACTAATAAGGTTTTCTTCATTAATCATTAACAAAGAAACTAGCTAACTATTAACTAATAACCTAGGCGCCTTATAAGGCTTGACGCCTAGTTAACACACACACACACCTTTGATCTACATTGTTACTGGAACTGGTGAGTGCTAACCTAACTAAAACCCTCTTTATATAATAGAGGTGGCTAGGGTTTACAACCAAACCCTAGCTTACTATCTAAGCTAACTAAACAATTACATATTTGGTCCTTCATTGTTTCTTCTTTCTTTATTTCGTCTAATAGGTTTTGTAATCTTCAAATCTGTAAATCCTAACAATCTTCCCTTATTTGATATTACAAAACAACCTGCATGAAGAAACAATGCTAAAACATGTCATCACAATAATAAGCTGCACACCATAAATCTTCTTCCCCTTTTTGTAATCATCGAATAGGGGTCTTGTGCAACTCGTAGACGCTTCCCCTCAAGTGATGCATGTAGATGGTTAAGTATTTTTGAACAATAAGCTTCCCCTTAAAAATATACTAACCATCTGCTTGAATCATGAACTCAGTAGCATAGATCATCTCTTCCTTTAGTGCGAAAAAGACATGCTTATTACAATATCATGTAACAAAATGTCTTTGGATAATTCTTGTAGTCAATATATGCATGGCGATTACATGCAATGGCCGATAGTCTCGGTGAGCTCAGACGGATCAACCAGAAACCACTCAATGCTTATGATCATTCGAATTTTGTGATGATCATATCATGAACTGTATGGTATCATATGCCCCCCAAAATATTTGTAAAGAGCGCGTAACTGTTCCAATCAAGAATCATATCATGCACTGAATCTCCAAAACGAACTATACACATCATCATTGTTCAAGATCCAAGGGCGTCTGAGGACCTATAATACTAGCAGCAATAACAAACAGTATCGAACAAGGCAAGCAGAAGAAACCATAAGCAGACCAGCAGGAACTACCAGCAAGAACCATGAACTACCAGCAGAAACTTATAGCGACCAGCAGAAACCGAGACCAACAATCAGCAGGAACATAATGAAACCAGCAAGAACCAAGTGACCAGTAGGAATTACCGAGTGTGACCAGAACTAACCACACACGACCAACCAGTATTAACCGAAGACAGAATTAACTCGTAAATGACCAGTACTAACCCATCAGGTACCAGTATTATCCTTTTATTCAACCACTTCCATCAACAACAACCCATAAACTTAGCAGCTCTAATATCCACATCTAACAAACATATATGAAATAAATAGAGAAACAAAACCTAATCCCCAAAGATCAGGGATTTCACAACCACCGAATCTTATCCCATATACATCAGACGTAGTCAAACAGAAAATTAAATCCATTCATACCTGCTGCTTCCAAAAATCATGCAGTCCAATATACTCCTTTTGATCTGGCTGCCTTTACTTGTGCCTTGCTGCTGCTGCCTTCAAATGAATTAGGGTTCGGGGAGAAACCCTGCTGCCTTTTTAATAAAATTAACAGAAAAATAAATTATACAGGAAAACCTTATTAAATCCTAGATCGAGAGCCATGAGGCTCTGATACCAATTATAGAATCTAAGATCTGGACTCAACTAGGGTATAATAACAATGATCAAAACACAGCAGAATAATAATTAAGAACAAGATCAAAGTTACTAATAAGGTTTTCTTCATTAATCATTAACAAAGAAACTAGCTAACTATTAACTAATAACCTAGGCGCCTTATAAGGCTTGACGCCTAGTTAACACACACACACCTTTGATCTACATTGTTACTGGAACTGGTGAGTGCTAACCTAACTAAAACCCTCTTTATATAATAGAGGTGGCTAGGGTTTACAACCAAACCCTAGCTTACTATCTAAGCTAACTAAACAATTTCATATTTGGCCCTTCATTGTTTCTTCTTTCTTCATTTCGTCTAATAGGTTTTGTAATCTTCAAATCTGTAAATCCCAACAATCTTCCCCTATTTGATATTACAAAACAACCTGCATGAAGAAACAATGCTAAAACATGTCATCACAATAATAAGCTGCACACCATAAATCTTCTTCCCCTTTTTGTAATCATCTAATAGGGGTCTTGTGCAACTCGTAGACGCTTCCCCTCAAGTGATGCATGTAGATGGTTAAGTATTTTTGAACAATAAGCTTCCCCTTAAAAATATACTAACCATCTGCTTGAATCATGAACTCAGTAGCATAGATCATCTCTTCCTTCAGTGAAAAAGACATGCTTATTACAATATCTTGTAAGAAAATGTCTTTGTATAATTCTTGTAATCAATATATGCATGGCGATTACATGCAATGGCCGATAGTCTCGGTGAGCTCAGACGGATCAACCAGAAACCACTCAATGCTTATGATCATTCGAATTTTGTGATGATCATATCATGAACTGTATGGTATCATATGCCCCCCAAAATATTTGTAAAGAGCGCGTAACTGTTCCAATCAAGAATTATATCAAGGACTGAATCTCCAAAACGAACTATACACGACATCATTGTTCAAGACCCAAGGGCGTCTGAGGACCAATATCGAACAATACTAGCAGCATAAACAAGCAAAATCGGACAAGGCTAGCAGAAGAAACCGTAAACAGACCAGTAGGAACCATAAAGCCTACCAGCATGAACCGATTAAGCAACCAGAAGGAACTTATAGCGACCAGCAGAAACCGAGACCAATAATCAGTAGGAACATAATGAAACCAGCAAGAATGAAACCAGTAAGAACCAAGTGACCAGTAGGAATTACCGAGTGTGACCAGAACTACCCTACACTTGACATACCTGTATTAACGAAGTCAGATAACTCGTAAATTTGACAGTACTAACCCATCAGTACCGTATTTATCCTTTTATTCATACCACTTCCATCAACAACAATTTCCATAAATATTAGCGCTCTTTTATAATATCCACATCTAACAAACATCTATGAATAAATAGAGAATCAAAGCTAATCCCCAAAGATCAGGGATTTCACAACCTCCGAATCTGATCCCAATATACATCAGAAGTAGTCAAACAGAAAAATTAATTCCTTCATACCTGACTGCTTTCCAATAATTCATGCAGTCCAATATATCCTTTGATCTGGCTGCCTTTTCTTGTGCCTTGTGCTGCTGCTTCAAATGAATTGGGTTCGGGGAGAATACCCTGCTGCCTTTTTAATAAAATTAACTAGAAAAATAAAATTTTTACTTGGAAAACCTTATTAAATCCTGATCGAGAGCCATGAGGCTCTGATACAATTATTGAATAAGATCTGGACTCAACTAGGGTATATTACAATGTCAATACACAGCGTATTATAATTAGAACTTGTTCAAAGTTACTTATTTGGTTTTCTTCATTAATCTTTAACAAGGAATAGCTAACTTGTTGAAAACATGGCTTAAATCTAAGTTGTAAAGGACAAAGAAATGTCAATCCATGATCTGTTGAAACATGATCATAACTTCACTACTAAGACGGAGTGCATGTTGTTCAAATGTCCAATGAAAAGCTAGTAAAATGGCAGGACACAAAATATTGGATAATGATCTGGTCAACAACTAATTTTTTTTGTAAAACTGGTAACAATCAAGATTGAAAAAATTACACCATTTTGAACAAAAGTTGAAATATAAGAAAATATCATCTTATTAATAAAAAATGTATACTGGTATAGTTTTATTGGAGTACTACAATTTAGGACTTACAAGATGCAAAGTTTTAGAATGTGGCTTTTTACTACCTGCTAGTTCTATTTGAGTAAATCAACGCATATACTTTTGCCACAAATTACTATAACATAAACAATCATGGATAACATATATGTACTCGGAAAAAATATAATCAAACCGAAAAACCAAAAACTAAGAATTAGGAGTTAGTGCATACCGTACTCCAGAAACTTTGATCCCCTGGTACCTTTAACCTTTGGGTTCATCCACATCCTATAACATCAATTGCAATAGATAAACTTATTAGCAACATCAATCTTTTGTCAACCTAAACTTTATTCACAAAAGACAAACGAAGCCCACCACTTGCACTCCCATCAGAAAAACCAAGAAACATTTACTTGTGACTTTACAAAACATAACTAGTGACTCGCTCTTGATATCTCGACCCGATTACATTAGTGGAGCCATGAAGCTCGCATACCGAGGGAAGTTAATTTTTAGATAGTTCATAATTGATTCATTTTTAATTTGTTTCATCAGACACCACAAGTAAGAGATTTACATAAATTAAAAAAATCAACCCTCTTTTTAGTTTAATGGGTATTATTTTAATCCAAAAGAGATGATATCATTTCACGAATACACAAACAGAAAGATATGATTTCCAAAAGAGATCATTTCCAAAAGAGTTTGTCTTCATGG
Organism: Tanacetum coccineum; assembly: GCA_026074375.1. NCBI lineage: Eukaryota > Viridiplantae > Streptophyta > Magnoliopsida > Asterales > Asteraceae > Tanacetum > Tanacetum coccineum. The sequence continues at coordinate 14,044 of BQNB010036882.1, read as the reverse complement.
AATAAAGATATGATTTTTTAACATATTGTCTATACTCGAATACACAAACAGAAAAAATCAAGATCCAAAAAAATTAGCATTAAAACCAATACAAAAAAAAATCGATTATCATCTTCACAAAAAAAAACGAATTAAAACCACTTACTCACTTTGTAGATCTCGGATTGATGCTTGCTCGAACAAAAAATTAATGATGTTTTTTTTTGCTGAACAATTGATCTAAAGGGAAGGAGGCGTAGGTTTTTGGGGGAGCGGTTTATTATTTGTGGGAGAGAATTGATTCCTGGGAGAGATAAATGGTAAGTGAGAGAGATAATATTTTTAGAGATAATATGAAATGCCTAGATTACCTTTTTTAGTTCTTTTAGTTTTTTAAATAATGGCTTAATCTATCAATTAATTACATTAATGGCACAACTAATTATAGCCATTAATCAATCAATCTAATGGTTAATAAAGAGTTTTGTAGGTTCTGTACAAAAAGTGGTTTTGCATTGAAAATCCCACTATATATATATATGTGTGTATATATATATATATATATATATATATATATATATATATAGAGTTAGGATCAAATAAGAAGTTTTCTTAAAATAAGAAGGATAAGAAGTAACCATAACTGCATATTCGAGATGCACCGACTTAAATTAGATGCATCTCTATAATCTTAGATGCATTATAACACATCATAATGTGTTTTCTAGCTTTTAATTAGATGCATATACGTATATTAGATGCATTTTATTTTTTCTCTTGTTTTTTGTTCCTCTGCATGTGCCAAAATCATGAAAATCAATTTGCACCATCTACGCATCAAATTAACGTTCGAAACTCAAAATGGTGCATCTAAATGAATAAAAATGCATCTAATGCAAGTCGTTGCATCTCAAATGTGTGGTTTTAGTCACTTCTCACCACTTCTTATTTTAATTTACTTCTCACTGGATCCCTACTATATATATATATATATATATATATATATATATATATATATATATATATATATATATATATATATATATATAAAACCTTCAACTTTGAAACTTGGCAAGATAGGTCCTTATAGTTATAACTATAGGAAAATGACATTTTCAGCCCCTTTAGTTATAGATTTCAGAAAGTTACGATATATACCCCTTGCATAGGATTTATTTGCAAAACAAGTCCAAAAACCATAATAATGATATTTTTGAAATCCAAAAGAGTTTTGCAGGTTATAGCTTATTAGAATAAGCTAAAATATAATGTTCTAACATAACAAAAGTTTAGAAAAAGGATTCGTTAGCTAGAAAATCAAAACGAGTCATTTTTAGGGTTTTAATAAAAAACACATGGGTTTGAGGATTCAAGGCTTCAAACAAGAGTTTATATATGATCTTAAGAGTATTATGAACATTCTAAACATATTATGAGTTTATTGAACAAGATTTAAGCTTAATTGAGTTAGAAATGGGTCAAAATGGGGCTTTTAGGTTCCTACGCCTAGTAACGACTTCAAAGGCTCATTTTTCTTTATCTTTGGTTTCTATTATGATCTTAAGGACTTCTATTGATCCTATTTAGTCTGATTTAAGACTCCATTTAAGTGGTGATGAGTTTTGAGATGTGTTTGCATGAGGGTGTATGTTTTGGCTATATATAGTGCTCAAAGAGCCTTAGTGTCCAAGTTTTACACCTTGGAGGCCAAGAAAACTTAGAGAAGGGATCAAGAGCTATAAAGTAGTGACTAAGGAATGCTAGGTGATGAGTATTGAGGGCTAGAAGGGTAGCAATGCAAGGTGGAAGGTGTTGGAGGGTCACGGCTAACCACAAGGGTGACAAGGAGGTGTTTGTTTACTTAGTGGCCAAGGGAGGTGAATAAGGTGGTTGTAAGGTACTAGGGTGTCTGCTAGGTGATGTCATGGTGATGCAACGGAGGTGCTTGGTTGCTTAAAATGGGTAAAAATAGAAATAAAGGGGTGTCGGGTTGGATTAGGGTTTCGGCTTAGGATTTAGGGTTTTAATTTGAGTTAAGGTTAGGGTTTAGGATAGATTAAGGTTTAGGATTAGTGTTAGGATTAAGGTTTAGGGTTTACGATTAAGGTTTAGGGCTTAGTTTTAAGGTTTAGGGTTTAGTTTTAGGTTTAAAGTGAAATTAGGGTTTTAGGGTTTTGTTTAGGGTTTAGGGTTTTAGATTAGGGTTTTAGGACGATTTAGGGTTTAGGTTTATGGTTTAAAAGTCATGCATTAAGTGCTTGTACTTTGTGTTAAATTGGTGGTAAGGCTTAAACATGATTTAGGAGCTTAAATGACCTAATTTGGTTTTCTTGCATTATTGACTTGTACATTGGGCTTTAGAAAGTTATACATTGTTTTGGAGGGAAAAGTTATTCAAATATTGTGCATTGTACACTTGTACACATGCTTGAAGGCTTACATATTCATTTTATATGTATACATTACATATAATTAGGGTTTTGATATAAACGTTTAACGTTTAAAGCCATTCTTTAAGACACTATTTCAGAGGGATATAAAAGAGATGAAAGATGTTTTTGAGTCTACAGAAAGTGAACTTTGTGAACTAGAGAAGCAAAATGATTTTTTGAAAGATCAACTTTTGAAAGTATCTCTCAAGCATGAAGTTGAATTAAGTGTGTTGCTAAATCATGAATGCGGTAGACAATTCACTCCATGCTGAAATTGAACAACTTAAAAAGAAATCCATCGAGATTCAAGAGGGTTTGCAAGCAAGAATAAAAATTCTTGAAAAAGATGTTCAAAGGTGTGAAAATCAAAGTGTTGATTTTGAATTAAAGTTACAACATGAAAAAAAAAACATAAATGCGGATTCAGTTTAAGAATAAAAACACAAATCCTCTTGATTATTCTTGGATTTCAAAAATGGAAAAACTTGAAGATGAGAACGTGTCTTTGGATTTTACGGTGCAATCTTTGATAAAAGAACGTGACAATGTCAAATTAGAATATCAAAAGCTTTTTAATTCAATCAAAAAGACACGGTCTCAAACTCAAACGGAAATGGACGAATTAATTGCTCATGTCTCTAAGAAAACATATGCATATGGTGCTATTCGTGCTGAGAATCAGAATCTTTTGTTTACCATATCTAAGTTAAAAACTAGACTGGCAAATGTTGAAAAAGTAAGTCTGTAAATACTAAGTTTGCAAGACAAATGGTTCTCAACCTCTTCTTTGTGTCACACCATTACACAAACATGTTATTCAAAAGAAAATGGATGTTCAAGAATTAGAAGAAAACCATGTCGTGTCTAGTCACTTTACAGATTTCACCTGCCAAACAAACAGGGGTAAATTCAAACAAAAATGTCATAGCACCTGGAATGTACAAAGTTGTCACAACACATGAATCACAAACAAACAAGGCTAAGCATGGTTTATCTTCTACATGAATGAATGTTGCATCTAGTGTTAGAAGACCTGAAATAGAGATTCACATGTCAAGAATAGTGTCTTAGCTAACTCTAAGAAGCCAGCAAAGAAAGTAGCAGTTTACGTTAGGAAAAATAAGCAAACATATATCATATTTGAAAATGTTATCTCAAACAAAGAGAATGTAATTGATGTTGATGTTGCAAATGCTTCTAAAGTGAAAACTTTATTATGTGTTTCTTGTATGCAAAATGTGCTTATTCCATGCCATGATAACTGTTTTGCAAATTATAAATTGAATGTTCGTAGAACCTTATCCACTAAATCTAGAATACCAAAATCTTGTGATACTACTTATGTAGTTCACAAGACTAGGTTTTCTAAAGAGTCGACACTATCTAAGTCTTTAGATACTACTTTGAGTCTCAAAAACATAAGTTTGATGTCGTAAAGTACCTCAAAAGCTAACGATAAGGTTTCTAGTACAAAGAAAAGAAATTTACGTGATAAGTCTTTAAGCACATACATGAAGAACAAGATTCGAACTAGTCAAATCGCAAAAATGGTTTGAATCAAAACCAAATGTTGTTTGGTCTCCTGTTAACACAAAACCGAATGGTCAGAATAGTCGTTCATCTAAAAAACAATCGGTCTCTGTTAAGAAATGGGTAGTCAAATTGCCACTTGTCCATGTGTTGTTTCTTCTTGTGTTGTAGGTAGTTCAGATTGTTCTGTGGATTGTTGATAGTGGTTGTTCAAAGCATATGACGGGTGATCGATCACTGCTGAAAAATTTCATTGAGAAATTCATGGGCACCGTTCACTTTGGAAATGATAATTTTATAGCAATCACAGGCTATGGTGATTATATACAGGGCAATATCACTATTTTTCATGTATATTATGTTGAAGGCCTTGGACATAATCTCTTTAGCGTTGGACAATTTTGTGATGGCGATTTAGAAGTGGCTTTTCGTTCTAAGACATGTTATGTGCGTAATCTGGAAGGAGATGATTTGCTTACAGGCGATCGCGAATCAAATTTATATACTATCTCCATTTCTGACATGGCTGCTTCTTCACCCGTTTGTCTAATGTCTAAGGCAACTTTGACAAAGTCATGGTTATGGCACCGCAGACTCTCACATCTTAATTTCGGTACCATAAACGATCTTACCAGACTTGACTTGGTTGATGGTCTTCCAAAGTTTAAATATGGAAAAGATCACCTTTGTTCTGCTTGTAAAAGAGGAAAAAGCAAGAAAGCTTCTCATCCACTCAAATTAGTTCCAAGTGATCACTCCAAATTGGAATTACTTCATATGGATTTATGCGGTCCAATGCGGGTAGCTTCAATCAATGGAAAGAAGTATATTCTTGTGATCGTGGATGATTATTCTCGATATACATGGGTTTACTTTCTTCATTCGAAAGATGAAACTCCAGAGATTATAAAGAAATTCATTGCTCAAGCTCAACTGAATTATAAAGCACAAAAGTTTGCCAAGATTCGTACAGACATGGTATTGAATTCAAAAATGTACTTTTAAAGCTCATATGAAATGTTAGGCATCATGCAACAATTTTTCAACCTGATCGAAAACCTCTGCAAATGAAGTAGTTGAAAGACGTAATCGGACTCTTGTTGAAGCTACTCGTACGATGCTTATCTTTTCTCGCTTACCTGAATTTATTTAGGCTGAAGCAGTGGCTACTGCTTTTTTATAAAATCGGTCAATCATTCATACACGACAAACAAACAACTTAGGGTTATTACATCGGCAGAAAGCCAATGTTGATTATTTCATGTGTTTGGTTCATTGTGTTATCCAACAAATGACCGAGATGATCTTGGAAAAATGAAAATAAAAGCAGACATTGGGGTCTTTATTGGGTATTCAGAAACATCAAGAGGGTTTCGAATCTATAACAAACGCACTAAAAAGATTATAGAAACCCATAAATGTCAAGTTGGGAGCTCAAGCAATGGCTTTTGAACACGATTGTTTAGAACCCGAGCTTCAATGATTCATAAATCATAATTCATCAGCAGAAACAATGAATACTCATTAAAGAAGATTTGCATAATTTGTTCGGTCAATGTATGAAGAATATTTGGAGAAGAATTTTCTGATACACCATCAATTCCGTGCACAACTTGACATCAATCATGAAGACTCACCTTCTACTTCTTAAATTAGTGTTGACAAACATAAGGCTCCCTCCCATGTGTAACTACATTGATGAACAAACCTCTCCATCTCTTTAAATGAGGCGTTGACTTCAATCAAGAAGATTCTGCTGATTTTGATGGCAATTCACAGTTTGTTTCATATAATCCTCCAAGTCATGAGGAAATTGAGTCATCAACAACGGCTCTAGAACCATCAAATGTGCAGAATTTCCACCAAGTACATCCCTTTAACTCACATTTGGACAAATGATTATTCCTCTTAGACCAGGTTATTGGTGGACCCATCCAAACCTTATCATGGACTCGCCAGTCGGCTACACCACTGTTTCTGAGGTTATCGCATGTATGCATTACCAGTCAGCTACTTTAACCAAAGAATATCAAAGAAGCTATGGCAGATCATAGTTGGATTGAGTCCATGCAAGATGAGTTGAATCAATTTAAGAGACTTCAAGTTTGGGAACTCGTTCCACGACAGAAGGAAAGAAATGATTGCTCTCAAATGGCTCTAGAAGAACAAGTGTGATGCTGAGTGAATATGTAGTTCGCGAACAAGAACTCGTTTGTGGCTAAGGCATACATCAGGAAGGGAGGGCATTGATTTTGAAGAGTCATTTGCTCCTGTTGCTCGTCTTGAGGCCGTTCAGATGTTTATTGCTTATGCTGCTCATAAGAATATCACATCTTTAAATGGATGTTTAAAACAGTTTTTCTTAATGGTCCTTTGAATAGAAGAAGGTCTATGTCAGCCAACTGAAGGGTTTATGATCAGAATTTCCTGATCGCTGTCTACAGGTTGTGAAAAAAGCTCTATTCCGGTCTTAAGCATGCACTCGTGCATGGTATGAAAAATTGTTTCTTTTCTAATTGAACATGGGTTCACTAAAGGTATTATTGACCCAACTTTGTTCACACGATGTCACGGGGGAGACATATTACTTGTTCAAGTATATGTTGACGACATTATCTTTGGTTCAACAAATCCAAATTTTTCAAAACGTTTTGCAAACCTAATGAAAAATAATTTTGAAATGTCGATGATGGGTGAACTAAAGTTCTTTCTTGGACTTCAAGTTCATCAATTCCTCGTGGCATATTCATAAAGTCAGTCACAATATGCAATTGAGTTGTTAAAGAAACATGGTCTAAATGAATGTGTCTCAATGAGTACACCTATGGCAACTGAGAGGCTAGATGCTGATTTACAAGGCACTACTACTGATCAAACGACTTATCGCCGTATGATAGGAGGGATTATGTACCTAACATCCAGTCATTCAGACATTGCTTTTGCTACTTTTGTATGTGCTCGTTATCAAGCACGACCTACGGTCAAACACATCAAAGAGTTAAACGGATGTTTGGTACCTGAGAAAGTCATATAAACATGGGATATGGTATCAAAGGATTTCGGAATTTGAAACTAATTACCTATTCAGAAGTGGACCATGCAGGATGCCAAAGATGATTGAAAAGCACACTCAGGAGGATTTGCAATTTCTAGGTGGAAGCTCGTTAAGTTAGAGTTCAAGAAACAAGATTGTTACTGCGATGTCTACTGATGAGGCTGAATATGTTTCCTTGTCTGCATGTTGTGCACAAGTTATTTGGATACAAACTCAACTGCTAGACTATGGATACAAGTACAATCGGATTCTGATGTACTATAACTCCAAGAGTGCCATTGCTATCTGCGCATTTCTGGCTTCTAGCACTCTAAGACTAAGCATATTGACATCCGGTATCATTTTATTAAGGAACATGTTGAGAAGGGTATTGTGGAAATTTACTTTGTCGAAATACCAACTTGCGGATCTATTTACTAAAGTGCTTCCAAAAGAACGCTTTGAGTATCTGGTTCATTGCATTGGTATGAGATGTATGACTCCAACTCAGTTAGAAAGCCTGACAAAGTTATCTTCTTGAAAAGATCATACATCAAAAACATGTAAATAAATTTTTCAAAAACAAAAGAAAAAATTCAAAAATTCAAAATCCCAAAAAAGATTTGTCATATTTTTTATAAAAAAATAATAATAAATATAATAATTTAAAAATATCACATGATTAGATTTATGATTCCAAAATTTTTTATAAAAAGCTTTCAATTGAAAATATGGAATCATAATCTGCGGGGGTGTAATTGAAATTTTTTTCATTCATATACATCATTTAGGAAATAAAATAAAAACAATGATCTCTCAAATAAACTGAATTTGAAATATGCTATATTTTCAAGGGGGAGTTTTTATTTAAACAAAAAAAAACATCAAAACATCTTCATTTTTGGAATATGTGTTGAGTATGTTCCAAGGGGGAGTTTTTTGATAATGGTGGACAAATTTTGAAATGACTTCATTACTCGAGGGGGAGTTTTTGAAAAAATCAAAATCAAAATTCGGAATGTAAAACTAAAGGGACTGAAAGTGTAATTTCTGAATCTTTTTCGGTTGCTATAAAAGGAAGAAATGTTTTTCATTTTAACTTTTCTTTTTTTTTTTTTTTTATTTTTTTTTTTATCGAGTCATCCTTATCGAGTTTGAAGTTGAAAATCAACGAAAGTCTTTGAGTTCATTACAACTACTTTTTCATTTCTCGTGGTGTCAAAAAAAACAGTAAAAATGAGTTTGTGGAAAAGTGAAAGTTGTATTGAGAAAGAATAAATTTTGTTGATTAATGATTATGTATGATTAATGCTTGAAATGTCTGTGGAACAAAAGATCAGTTTCTCATGTTGGTTTCTTTTGTTTTTTTTCTTATCCTTCCTTAGTGAAAAACATCAAATAATTCTGGAGAAAGAATCAAGTTTTTATGAATTCTAAGTTGTGGGTCATATATATCTATTCGTAATTGTTTAAGTGGACTAAGTCATGTCCGGTTTCGGCCGTTTTCTGCAATGAACAGAATGAGGAGTGAGTGACTTAGTGTCCATTCAATTATTGAATTAGATATGTTTGTATTCATTGTTTAGAAATCATGACAAAAATTGAAAGTGAAAAGTTTTTTATAAACTTGAATCTGAAAATCCAAAACTCAATTGTTTAAGTGGACTAAGTCATGTCCGGTTTTGGCCGTTTTCTGCAATGAACAGAATGAGGAGTGAGTGACTTAGTGTCCATTTAATTGTGGGTTTGTGATTATATGATTCTATGTTATCATTATAAAGAAAGTTTTTGTCAAAAGATTTTTGGAAAAAGTTCTCAAAATTTGTTATTGTGTCAAAATGATACTCTTTTACAAAGCAATTTTAAGAAGTTGAATGATTTCTCTTTAATTTTTAGTAAAAGAGTCTTGATTAAAATTCAAAGAGAAATCTTTTTGATTCATCATTCTTGAAAGTAGTATCATGTCACAAGAATTTCTGGTGAGGATTTTTATAGAGGGAAGAGTATTTTTGTGTTTTTACGTTTTTTTAAAAGCAAGTAAATCCAATATTTTAAAAGGGGAGTTTTATCTAAACTAATCTACACATAATTATGCAAGAATGTAAAATGGTGAGAAACTCGTATAGATAAACAAACGTGCTTACTTAGTCGTGCATTACTTCCTAGTTACTCTACCTAATCTATCGCGTTGTCACTCCCTTGCTAATGTAATGTGAAGTATTCCCCTAATTCAATTGCAGGTTGGTTAGTCTCCCATCTACGTGATCACCTAAGTAGGTTGAGCCAATCGGATGCTTTACCTGCCCAATAGTTAAACCACATGCAATAAATACTCATCTAAATTAACTACCTAATATGAAGGATTCATTAATTAGTCACGTTTTAGTACATGTCTAGCTATGTTACGGATTATAACTAGTTTTCTACTACCTAACGTACACACCACTAGCAAGACATAATAGATCAAGTAAATTAACTAGGTTTCATGCAATTCTAACTAAACACTAATTTAATTTAGCCTAACATGTTAACAATGAGAAAAGACAAACAATTAATCAAATAATCGAAAGACATCATATTGAATGATTAAAGATTAAATACTAAGCTCACCAATACATGTGAGTTTTGAAAGTAACAAGGGCATAAAAAGCCCTAAAAATCGTCTATGTAGCAACTTCAAGACTTTATGAAATTAATGCAATAATATATATAGGAATTTGGGTCTAAGGGCGTCGGGTTATGTCCGTGAAGTTGTCACCTCGCCAATGTCGATTTAGGGTCTCTTCCACCGCCTCATCTTGGCACGTCACAAAAGGTCTTGACGTCGTCACTTGGACACTTTGACATCGTCAGCCAAGCCGTCGAGATTTACTGACTCGTCAAACTTGATATCTTGTTTTAGCACTTTCTGGGCACTTTTCAAACTTGATATCTTGTTTTCGCCTACTTTCTGGGCAACTTCTTGGTGAAGGCGTGAAATGTTGTGCGTTCACGAAGATGAAATGGTGTCTTTTGATTAGTTACTGCTTACCAATACGAATTCCTCAGCATGTCACGTGTATTCAATCCAAGTGCTTGCACAGTATAGTAAGTATACAACGAAAAGAATGGAGATTTATGCAATTAAAAACGATCATATTTGCATGATTTTAAGGATTTAAATGACTCCAAGAAAGTTATACACTTATAGCTCATCACCGTTGCGTTTGTCCAATCTGTGAAATCCAACGACATAATACTATTACTTCCTAGTTTAATCCTTATGGTGGACTTAAACCATTTCACTTCACTTTACCGCAATATGCACTACGCTCGGTGTCTCACTAAGAAGAGATATCCGCCAATGATATTTGCACTCGGAAAAACTAGCCACAGAGACTCGTGCATGTCGACTAGAGTAACATGAGAGACGTCACTAAAAATCTTCCCCTTGGAGAAGTATCACAAACCCCACTAGATCAACACACGATTTAGGCTTGACCACAAAGGTACAAGACTTCACTTACAACCAAATCGAATGATAGTTTGATATAAGAATCAAGCCCTAACTTATTCTAGTGACTTGATTCTAATATAAAAGTGTAAAGAGAAAACAGACCCTTGACGCAAACACAGTGTGGCTTACGAATCTGCTAACTTGTGGAACTGCAGTTTACAAATCATTAAACTTTGATGCATTAACTTGATGCATTGAAGAAGAGACTATTCACTTCCCCCATAACCACGACCCGAGGCACCTCTAAGGCTATAAATAGGACCCTAATCTTCACACACAATCATCTAAGAGAGAAAGAGAAGTTTAGAAGAGTTTTTGGGGAATTGGAGTGAGCTTGATTGTAGTTCATCCATTTCCATGTTTTACTCATCCAAAGGAGGTTGAAAGAAGATCAAAAATCAGAAGTATAGCTGCTGTGACAGAGTATATATTAATTTTCAGGTTTAAGTTGTTAAAGTTCTTGGGGAACTATCCATTTTAGCTTGTGAAATTGGTATAAACCTTGTTCCTTTCTATAATAATATGATTTCTGGATTTAACATGCTTGTTATGAGTTTGACTTCAATCAATATGGAGTAGTTCTATTATGTTTGTTTGGGTTCAATGAGAGTCGTAATATGAACACGTTAAATGACTAATGAACATGGTTATGATAATAATAAACTTAATGTTTGAATACTTGAATCATTGTTAATCATTTGATCTCTCATGAAATTTGGAATTAGGTCGAAAGGCTCCACCTTTGTGTTTGATTTCAAGTAAGTTGTCTATGAATGAATCGGTGTTAGCTTTGTGAGAATTAGCTATCAAAATGCTTTTTAAACTCAAGTAATAAAATGTTTAATGCTCATTTTTATGTCTAACAAACCTAAATGAGAAAGTTTGTTATCATCATTTCCAAACATGAATCTATCTTAAAGCATTTTATATTAAAAAGGTTAAAGGCCGAAAGGGATCTCTTTTATATAAAATAGTTAACCGCTTAAGTGATCCCCCGTTTACTTGAGCGTTTATATCTTAATTCATGTGTTCATCTTCATTCATATGTTCATTTTCATTGCTTTTATTCCCCAAACAAACATTGCTTTAATTATTTTGAATTTCAAAAGAAAGTCGTTCATATTATCTTTAGATTCGTGACAAATTTAAAGATAACTTCTTTGCAAAACTAACTGGCTATTCCGATATACATCAATCCCATGGAACGACCTGGTCTTACTTTACATTCTATAATATAAACAGGGGTTTATACTTTACTCGTGTGTTAGTTGAAAAAATCGGATGAAACTAGTCTTATAAATTTTAAGCTTTCATAACACATCAAAGTTTTTGGTGTCGTTGTCGGTGATTGATTTGTTTCTTGTTAAGTTATTTACTGCTTTGCAAAATTAAATTCACCAATTCGTCGTACAGTTTTCTGGCAAACTGACCAAAAAATCATTTTTCCTACAGAAAGTACGCCGCACTTCTAACGAAGTACGCCGCATTTCCTGCAAAAGTTTCACCAAAGAAATCTGTTCTAAATCAAAACCAAAAACCACCTTTAAAATTGTAATTTCAATTCTGAAAACATGTGGATTGCATTCCTTATGTGCTTATTTGTTGGATTATTGTATTTGCATAAATTGTATATTAAAATGAAAAAATCAAAAAAAATGTGTCTTTACATTATATTCGATGATTGTTAATATGTTTGTCCTGCTAATTCAGTACTATTTACTCAATGAATATGCTTATTTGAGTTATGACTATAAAACTCTTATAAATACTCAAATGAAAATTTATGATCCATTATATGATTATATGATAAATGATATATTTAAACTGCTCAATTATGTCAATTATATGTTATTTAATGAATATGCAGTGCTTAAAATTCTGAAAATAAAAAGACTAATAAATTTTGTAACTGAAAACTAAAAAGTACGGCGCACTTTTTTATAAGTATGCCGGTTTTTCTGGTAAAATCTGAAAAAACTCAGAAAGTACGCCGCACTTCCTGTGAAGTGCGACGCACTTTCTTGTTTGAAAACATACAGAACCCTCATATCTTCTTTATTATGAATAAATTAATCCGTTTATTAATTTATATATGTTTGCTGATGTTATTTAAGTGCAAAGAACTGTTTATCTTTATTTTAACTAACCCACTAATGTTTATTTTAATGTTGTGCTATTTTAAGAGTATTATCGATCCTAACACAAGTATCGGATGATTATGCCTTGGAAAGGATAACCGTATTTCACTGAATGATGGTGTTGAGAGCAATGGAGAATGGGATACACCTGAGTACCATGATACAACAGATAGCGGGAAAAAGAAAGAGGCAAAAGCATTTACCTTTTACCTGATGGAAACGGATGAAATAAGTGAAAGATATGATGCATCATGCTTTGTTAACGGTTTAGAAGCATATGATGGAGAAATCAATCTGGAACACTGTTAGGTTCATAAAAAGTGTCGATTATGTGATTTAGTTATTAGTCTTTATTGTGTTTAGAATAAAGTAGTTTGTAATAAGGTATATTATGCTAAAAGTAAGAAATAGCATAATTGCCAAAGTATAGGGACTAGAAGTGAAACATTAGAAAAATAAAGGAAGGGAAGCCTCCTTCCTTCTCCTATAAATACCCCCTTCTAATCATCATTAGAAGGTGATGCCTTGTAATAAACTTTTCCTTTTTCCCTCCATTTAATAACATTTGAAATTTAAATACTTGTCATCCTCTACTATTCTCTTCAAGCTTTCATGGTTGATTATGTATGATTCAAGATAAACAAGACCTAACAAAATGTTTGCTGTTAAATAAGCTCAATAGTATCCGTTGCTAATAAGTATTCATTAGATTGTTTTCTTAATGATTTTTTTTACTTTTTATCATTCTCATACACATGCATGTGATATGTTTTAGCCTTTAAATAATTGGGCTATCAAGATACATGAGGAGTGGTGTATTCTTATGGAACACTTACTTGGCATGTATCATGAATAGTAATGAGCAGTTGTTGCTTTGTATATTTTTTATTCTAATTCTTTTTAGTTACAACAGTTTTACTCTCTTTGAGATATTACCAAAAGCTATTCAGGGACAATTGCTAATAGAAAGAGATCCTCAAGGAAATGTGCATGTAGTTATGGCTCTTGATTGATACATAATCTGATCATTAAAATTAGTCTATAAGCTAAAGATAAATGTGTAGGTAGTTTTGCATATTCTATTATACAAATACTCATAAACAAGTTGAACAAAAAATGTTGTTTGAATTTTTGTGCACACTCCAATTGATTCTAGGTTTATATAAGAAAATATTGGATGTTTCGATTCCATTCTCTTTGACAAGAGGGCGAATGCTATCTGATATCTAGTTTTGGAGTTGCTGAGAATGGCGAAAAGTCGACTGGATTACTATATGTATTTCATCATATACATATTTAGTTTACATTTCTTTTCTTTCTTATTGCATTCAGTTTCACTTTTAATTAGTTTCTTTATCATATCGGATGAACATTCATTTCTTTTTGTTTGTAATTCACTCAATAAATAATTTCGTATCTTTATAATTCATTTATC
>BQNB010036881.1:0-45871 GCA_026074375.1 Tanacetum coccineum | reverse complement strand
CTATGCCAAAGTTTAGATTCATCAGATGTGGCTTTTACAAAGAGACAAGTTAGACCTCCTTTAGGAACAATAATCAACACTATACATATTGTTCTTTTTGGGAACTTTAAGTAAAACATGACTTTCATCAGTTAACTTAAAGTTTGGAGATAAAACAATACATTTAGTGTCGTTAAAGAGAACACTATTCTTTTTGTCACACATTTATGAGACACTAAAGAGGTTAAAATTTAACTCTCTTACAAAATACACATTCTCAAAATCTAAATTACCAGTTTTGATTGTACCTCTACCTGTGATTTTCCCTCCTTTAGGGTTACCTCCAAAGGTAACATATCCTCCATCAATTTCTTCAAAGTCAGTAAGATAGGACATGTTTCCTGTCATGTGCCTTGAGCATCCACTATCAATCACTCCTTTCTCCTCCAAATCTTGTTGTGGATTGCCCTACACATAAGGTAAGAAAATCAGTCTCTTTTGGGGACCCAAGCCATTACTGACTTGGATCTGCCTTATGCATCAATATAATCAAACCTTTTTAGGATGGTTGATGCACTGTTGTGTTTAGAAACATGGTCTATTACTTTAGTCTTTGGTTTCCAAACCCAACAAGCTGAGGCCTTAACAACATTAACCTGGTTTCCCTTAACAGCTTTAAGTACTGCTTTTGGCCTAGCAGCATTAACTACTGCTTTTGGCCTAGTAGTATTAACATTCTTACCACTAATAGTATTAACCCTCTGATTAAGATTACTATTTTTAGTAGTTGTTTTATTATTAATGGGACTTTTAACAGTTGAATGTGCTTTATTAAAAACATTTGTCATTGGTCTTGCACTATTCACTGTCGTTTTAGGTTGAGCAGTATTAACTGATCTAGCAGTAGTAAGTGATACTAGGCCAGACCTCATTAATACTGCTTTTGAAACCATGCTCCTTTTAGGACGGAGGTGATTCATTCTAGAAAAAATTTGGTGATTCACCCTTTAAGTATAGTTCCACACTGGTTTTACCATCTTTTTATTATTAAACAGTCTCTGATGGTTATCACAATCATACTGTAGGTGATCAAAACTTCCACATACATAACAGGCTTTGTTAATCATCTCAAAATTTCTTCCTAATCTTTGAGACATCATATTATTCTAGTTTCTTTGATTGCCTCTAGTAGTATGAGTGTTTTGCCTATTTTGATTAACATGATTAACAGTTTTCCTAGGAGATTTTACTTGCTCTTTAGATTTAACAAACTCTATTTTAGCAAAACTAGACTTAACTATTTTCTTTTCAATCTTAGCCTGAGGCACATCTTCTTCCTCACTATTAGACACCCAATCCTCAATAATTGGAGCACCATTATTCTTCCTAACTACTTTAGGCTTTGCTTCACTAGCCTTAGCTACACTAGTCTCAACTACAGGCTTCTTAACTGTAGGCTCACTAACTATAGGCTCATTTACAAACTCTTCTAGACCAGAGAATGACAAATCAGGTTTTGGAGGCATAAAGTTTCCTGTATAGGGAGGTGGAACAACATTATACCCTAAACCTGTTTTGCACTTATCAACTATCTGACAATCTAGTAGTTTGCTTAAGTTTTTAGATGAATTCTCAAAATTTTCTACTGTTAGCTGAATTTCATCTTTTTGTTTTTGAGCCAGTTCCAACTTCCTCCTAAGCTCTGTAATGGCTACTTCTCTTAAATGAATCTCACGTTTTAAGACCTTGATATCTTCCTCATAAACAGACTCATTTTTCTTATACACTAGAAGTCTTGCTTCTACAGACTCTAAACCTGTTTTATAAGTAATAGCATTTATCTTAGATGTCCTTAAATCTTTTAACAGTTGTTCATTTTGTTCTTTAAGAATTTTAACATTTTCCAAAAAAGATGATGAACAATTTAAATCAGTAGATACCTCAGAGTTAGAACTTGTAGAAGAGTAAGCCATGAGTGCAAAGTTAGTTGGACCTTCTTCTGCTTGATCACTCCAATCATAACCAGAACCATCATAAGACACTAAAGCATTAGAAGTAGTTGTCTCCACTGGCACAACCCTTCTTGTGTTCTCCCTATTCCTGTTTTCTTGGTTCCTTGGAGCCCTGCACTCTCTTGCAAAGTGTCCCCTTTTGTGGCAGTTATAACACTCCACCTTGGACTTATCAAACCCAATGGTCTTAGTACCATTCACAAAAAACTTCCTTCCAGTGTTCTTTAAGAATCTCTTTGCCCTCATTGGTAACATAGCCATCTGCCACCTTAAATCCATCTCTTCTAAATCATCAGGATGAATTTGTTGCAAGTCCTCATTGTCAAGTTATGGACTGTTTGGTTGACTTAAAAAGAAAGCACAGATGACAGCATCACTCAAGTTATCAATTGTTGTTGAGTTAACAGCAGTAGCTTGAGTGCTAGCAGTTGTAGCACCAAGAGCAGTATTAACTGCTCCATTTGTACTGTTAGTGCTGTTTGAGGACACAAAGGCTATGTTTTGTGTGTTTGTGCTTGAGCTTGATGTCCCTTTAACCTCTAGTTCATAGATCTTCAGGTTGTTATAAAGATCATCCAGGCTTAATGTATCTATCTCAGGCTTGTTCCTCCACACAATGGTATGTGTGTTCCATTCGGGTGACAGACTTCTTAAGAATTTCTGATTCATATCTTCTTGTGAGATAGTTTCACCATGAATCTCCAATTAACTGATAAGCTTTTGAAACCTATCAAAGGTTTGATCTAACACCTCTAAGCTAGATGCAGTAAAATTTCATACTGTTGCTTTAGAAGATTCCTCTAAGTCTTTTTAGTAGCAGCATTCCCTCCAAACCTCTTCTCAACAGCCTGCAGCAATGACTTGGCATCTTTGATGAAGTTAAACTTCAATTGATGTTCATTAGGGATGCCAATCAATAGAGTGCTTCTTGCCTTCAATTTAACCTCCTTTGTGCCTTTTCTTTAGCAGTTACAGGAGCAATTGTAGTCTCAACACCTTTAACAATTTTTGTTACTGGAGGTGCATTACCATTCTTTA
Source organism: Tanacetum coccineum (assembly GCA_026074375.1). Lineage (NCBI taxonomy): Eukaryota > Viridiplantae > Streptophyta > Magnoliopsida > Asterales > Asteraceae > Tanacetum > Tanacetum coccineum. The sequence continues at coordinate 42,842 of BQNB010036881.1, read as the reverse complement.
TGACTTCCCATAGAGAATAATCAATCATTTGGATGTATTGTTCCATTCTCATCCTCCAAAGCTCATACTCACCTGGTTTGAGCATAGGCACTTTTGATGTAGCCACCATATGTACTGAGTCTTGATCCATGTATTCTTAGCAAAGTTTCTCAAAGCAACAATCTCTGATACCACTTGTTGATCCCACTTAAATGGATCTTGAATTCCTTAGCTTGTGTAAGGTTTAGTTATGCAAGATAAATCCTACACAACTATGATAGAAACCTTGTAAAATATATCAAAGACTATACGGAATCTAATCTTTGATCAATAAGAAGAATATGCAATAGAATAGTAATTCTAATGAACACACAGATTAACAAACAAAGTTTCAATATATTAATACGAATACTCTAACTAGTATTAGGGTTACAAAACCTTGAAGCTATGACAATTCTATGAATGACTCATTTTTGGTACATAGAACTCTATACCCTAAGACCTCCATTTATACACCAAGGAGTCCTAATGGGATTATAATATTTTCCTAAGTTATCATGATCTTCTAAACAAATAACTTATACGTATCTTTTACAAAAATTTCTCATACATATCACATAATCAATCTTTATCTTTTCTCTGCGCAGTCTTTATCCATTCCTTGATAATATAAACTCTTACAGCAGTCTTAATATTTTAGTAGTTGTAACTTTTGTACTAGCAGCATTAACTCTTAATAAGCAGTAGTAACTTATACACTACTGTGTACAAGCAGTAGTAACTACTTAGAATATTTTCTTTAATCTTCTCCACCAGTACTAACTTTACTCTAGCAGTACTAACATATACTAGTACTAGTAACTAGCAGTATTGATATACACTAGCAGTACTAAGTTACACTAGCAGTAGTAACTAAGTTACACTAGCAGTACTAACTAATTAGCATATTTTTCCTTAGAGTTAATGAACAGCACTAAGTTTAGAGCATATTTTTCATTAATGATTACTGATCCGATATAAATATATATAATAAAATATATAAAATATCAAATAGTAATAGTATAGAGAGTATCCCGTTTAGATAAGAAAATCACTTTAGAAAAAGTGATAGTCCATCTTCCGAGTGTCGTTTCCACGGCGAGAGATGAATTGAAATTCACTAGAATGTTTCGTTTGATGCTTGATTATCTTTTAATGATTTTTGTTTAAAAACTATTTTTATTACTAAGAAAATTAAACTAATATTAATTCTAAGATTTAAAACTACAAGATTATACTAAAATTGATCTAAAAGATATAAATGACGAAAATGCTTGCTAAGTGACGTGAAATGTTCATTAAGTGCGGGCTTAGGTTTAACGAATTAAAATCCTTAGAAAACAAGTTTCAAAAAATTAAATGACAAGTAAAGTAAAATGCTTTTTAAAATAAATGACAAGTATTTAAATTGCATTAAAAGTAAATGACGGTATGTAAATTGGAAAATTCTAGTGGCTATTACTTTTTTAAACCTTTTTACAACCCGCACTTAAATTCCAAATCACTAATCACTTATGCACACACAAGTACTCTACTCGCTAAATAAACCATGGAAACTAATATAACAATATTAGGCTTAACTAAGCTACGAATGAACACTAAAGCAACAATAATAGATGACAAAGCTATACATGGCGATAAACCATAAAAAAGATAATTAAAGAGATAAGGTAAAGATGAAACCGGAATTAGCTCGCTTGAACCGGATACAATAGATATGAACACATAACTCCATAAGTGAGAAATAAACCAAACTAATCAAAATCCAATCCATAACGTCATAATCTCCGTAAACATAATCATTCGCCAAATACCTAATCAAATTAACGCTATCTATTTAACCTCCACTTCTAAACTACAACTAACCAAATTAAATAAAGATAAAATACATAAGACAAAAAATCCAAACTTGCCGCACTTTCATTTTTAAGTCTGTTGCTATCTTCAAATGAAAGGGTAAAAGAAAAGATAGAAAGAAAAAAATAGATGGAAAATATATTATTTCATGTCTGCTACTACCTACGAATTGAAAAAGAAAAAAAAATGAAAGTCAAAGATAAACACGGAAGAAAAAAAAAAGATAAGATAATGTCTGCTGCAATCTACGCTATCTACTCTCCAAGAAAAATTAAAAGAAAAAAAAATGAAGAGATCCCAACGTCAGATGCTGCCTTGCGTTTTTTATAAGCAGAATCACCCCCAAAATGGATATGGGCTTCCAGTGGACTTTTTTTGATTCTTTTTTTTTTGTTTTGTTTGGGCCTAGATTTAATTATCAACATGTTGGGCTGAGTCTTGCAATTGTTGGGCTCTTGGTTGAGAATTATAACTTGTTTGAGCTGGGTTTTAATAAGTATGGGTCGGCCCAATAAGACATGAAGGCACCGTTAGACTTGTATTCTCGCGCTCTTTTCAATCTCGTGCTTGGTTTTGTCCGCTTTTGTCTTTATTTTGTCCATTATTGCATATCCGGTACCTGCATATACACAAACACAAAAACAAGCATATATTTGCAATTTTATTATGTTTTTGGTCATATGGACTCGTTTTTCACGGTAAAAGATATGTATAGGGAAATATCTAAATACCAAATTCCCCATACTAAAGTATGTCGTGTCCTCACGCAATGTTATGAATACACGCTTAAAACTAAAAATTCCAATCCCCCCAAACTAATCATCTTAAAAAGTAGCAAAGTGCTCATCTAAAGAGTATTAAGGAATCAATAGTTTAAAAAGCCCCGTTTTTACCAATTTTTTTAAATGTATACACTTATTCCTACTAATATTTTTGATTTTTTTTTTAAAAATTTTTTTTTTTTTTTAGCAACATAATTTTATTTGACTTTCGTTATTTTCATAACCGTTAGGATCATATACAAGATGCACTTTAACCTAAAATGCCCCAAAAAGGATAAATTCATCGTCCTCGACTTTTCACCTATCCCAAACCAAGCTTAAAACGAAATCACCGTTAAGTACAAGTATAGATGCTAACACTACTCATATTTGCAATTTGTAAACTTTTCACTCCCGACAATTATTATATTTAGGCGAATGTGCTATTTTGAAGTTTCCAACCATGGATCAACGGTTTTTTATGCAAAATCCTATGCTTCACGTTCCACCCGAGAATATTGAGTTTGAAGGCGAGATCATCCCATGTAGCGACTTTCGTCTCGGCACATCCCAACCTCATCGGCTAAGTGACCGGGCTTTTGACACCTCACGGAGACTAGTATCGGGACTCACGGACCTTCGTTTTCAAAATCTCTTAGGTTTTCCGTTTACACATATCTTATTAATGTAATCATGAAATAGTCTTAGTTCAAAAGCATATTTAAATTTAATAAAAATAATTTCCACTTATTGAAGCAGTATAAACTTTAAACCCAGTCCTTAAAGGCTACAACATCGGCCACGCCTCCGACACGATGTAGCAAACATATTTCGACCTTGAATTATTATTCTTTATTATATTTTTTTGCACCACAATTTTTTTTTTTTTGCTGTAATCATAATATATTACCGGTGCCTTTTATCTCGAAGCCACATCGATAGCGAGTCGACAAGAGGTTATTCTACTTATTATGACACCGGCCCCCGCCTTATATGAAGACTTCAACATCGGCCACGCCTCCGACAAGATGAAGTAATCTGGCGGAGATATTTATTCTACTTATTATTTTCTTTATTTATTAATTGCGAAGAGAAATACATCGTTTTGAAAATTTACGTATAAATATGAACTAAGACTAAAATTATTGATACTTTTTTTTATTAATTTCAAAAATTAGATGATTTAAGTCTAATTTTCAAAAGTAGCACGTATTTTTAGTCCGGTTAAGAGCTTATGGGATAAAAAGTGACAAATTACACTTATGAGCTCTTAAGATTTCCAAATAATCCTTGTTTAGCATCCAACTCATACTTAACACTATCATTTTTCGTTCTTCGCGAATATTCGCGAACGCTTAGTCTAAAAGTTAAGGAACAAGCTAGAGCTCAACACGCTCGATCGGGTCAAAATTTATTCTCATTCTACCCAGCAGGAAAGTCAAAATTGTGACAAAACACTTATTTTTTTTTTTGGAATTTTTTTTTAGTTTTCTAATTTTTTTTTTTTTGTATTTTTCAAAAAATTTTGGTGGTAAAAACGGGCTTACGTGAAAACAACGGCTGCAGGCATAATCAAATCGAAGATCCCCCCATACTAGAACTAAACATTGTCCTCAATGTTTTAAAGGGTACCTACGTCATACTAAAGCCGTTTATGAATTATGCTAAAGATAAACGTTAGTCGAAAAGATTAGGATATTGGATTCCCAAAATGAAGCTGAGGATGTGAAGCTCGAGTGAATGAAGGACATAACCGCGAGCACGAGAGTCATCACAATCCGGGAAATCCTGGACAATAAACCACAAAAACACAAGCAAACGAGAATAGAAGAGGCGAGCCTCTATACAACAACAAAACACTTATTCATTACTACTAAGCTAGCATACTACTACTACGATAATACTAGGATAAACATGGGGTGCCTCCCACGAAGCGCTTGTTTAAGGTCACTTAGCTTGACCTAATCCCCCATACTTGAGCTTGTCAAGGGGGATAGAAGTGGGGATGACGAACACCCAAATTTGGAGTGTTGTCTCCATGAATCAACATCGGGCTTTTCTGATGAAACAGCTTGGAAGCTTTAAAGCCCCGATGTGATGGAGAAGAAGGAGATTTCTCCTTAGAAGCAAGAACACCGTGATTGAAAACTTTGTCTTCATTTTCGGATGAAAATGGAATTAAAGTATCAATCACGGGAGAGAGAGTAGCAAGAAATCTCGTGGATTCGACTTCAATGCATATCCCCGGATCATAAATCTTGTTTCTATCTCCGGAAGGAGAAGAAACATCAAGATCGGATCCAAGATCATTAGAAGGAATGAAGTCGAAATCCAATTGAAGGGCGGGATGGGTGGGCAAAATATTAGGCACATCAACGGGGATGTCTTCCACCACATCAATGTTAGAATCCTCCCGATCGGGATAATCCAACATGAAAAGATTCGAAATCAGGACGGAGATATATTATCGTCAATCTTCCCGAGTCGAAACCATCACGTCTCAATTACCCGGTGGTATTGAGTCATCACCATCAAGAAAAATATCAATCTCCTCCATAAGAGAGTCCGTTATCCTCGACCGGGATATGAGATGGAGGGAAAGACTCGATAGAATTTTCAGAATTAAATTCTTCCGATGGCGGGAGAGAGTTATCGATAGCAAACTCATCCAAAAGAAAATATCACCCTCCGGATCAAGGTTGACATCATCAATTCCCGGTGGAATTGAGTAGGGAAGAGTGAGTTCACCGGCGAACTCATCTAGAAGAGAATCGATCTTTTGAGAACCATTAATCGAAGTATCTCGATGAAGCAAAGATTCTAAAAGATCGGATTTAGCATTAAAACAAAGATATTCAAATCCTGGTGGAATTGAATTGGTATTTCTAACACTCATCAATCGATTTGATCAACCTTAGTGGAAGTGATTTCTTCATCAAGATCAAAGAGAGGATTAGAAGATATTTTGAATTCCTCCTCATCACTAGAGGCATCATCATCATTAGCATCAAAGAGAGGGTTAGAGAAATTTGTTAAGTTATCACAAACGAGCACATCACACTCACTTTCGATATCGGAGAAATCCTCGGGCTCACTTGGGGTTGGGAAAAGGTTCTCAACACTAGACTTTATGAATTCGTCCGATTCCGTTTCCGGAATTGTGTCGAGATGCTCATCCTCCATTATGAGAGAGTCAACGGGCTTCTCGGTTGATAACGCGGATGTGATTGCAACACACGAAGGAAGTCCAAAAATAATAGTATCTTTCAAGGGAATAGAACTTTCCTCGTACTGTTGTTAGTACTGCTAGGTTTTTCTTGCTTAATTTAGCTTATTTGCTTTTTGAAATTGCTTATTTAGAGTTAGTCTAGCTTATTTTGTTTTGTCTTAAGTTTAATTGATCTTATTTGAGTCTTAGTTTAAAAAGTTTTAAGTGTTTTCACCATTTCTAGCTTTTATTCTTGTTCCAGCTTATTTTCTTTGCTTATTTTTATGTGCATTTGCTTATTCAGTGTTAGTGCCCAATCATAATCTTATCCTTGTCATGTTCAAACACCAATCATCAATCGTCTCTCGATCTTCCATTTTAGCCTCGTTGGGACACAACGACCCGGGAACACTCTATACTGCTTCCGGTTTCATTGCTCTCGCGTGATTTCGTCCCTTGTTGTGTATTTATACATGTTTGTATTTGTTTACATATTTAAGGGGTGAGTTCGCGCGAGTCAATAACTCACAAGAGTATGGCACGTATTGGGGTTGTGGAGGTGGGTTAAAGACGTTAGGAGAATCATTGACAAAATTAGGAGTGGAATCATAAGTGAATGAATTTCCATCTCCAGAATAGCATGTTGGATCGAAACTTGGCAAAGTTTGTAGGAGCTCATCAAAGGTTTGATTGTTGCATGGTTCCGGATTAGAGATAATTGGAACTTTCGGTGGACAATTATAACCATAATGAGCACCTTTCCCACAAGACTCGCAAGTACATCGTTGACAAAAGATATCGTCTAACGAATCACCACACTCGTAACAACAATTGTGGTCAATATGTGGAGGACTTTGCGAGGAATTTTCACCGGGGTCCTGTTTGACAACGAATGGCTCTTGAGGAGCATTAACAACGTTGGTATTGTCATTGGATGACTCGGAAGTATCTTGAAGGTCTTGGAAAATTCCATTTTCAACACAATATGTAAACAAATCTTCCTTAAATTTCTTTCGTAAAAGAGCACATCCTCGACAATACAGACCATCAACCGAGTTTCCACACCTTGCACAATTCTGAGGGGGTCGTTGAGACGAGTCGGGTGTTTTATTAGGATCACGAACGATCTTGTCTACGAGACCCCCTTTAGAACAACAATAGTCTGTAGTGTACAAAGCTCCACAAGACGAGCATTCTTTAATCGTGTAAAGGGGATTTAAACGATAGTCGAATGACGCCATAAGAATTAAAAATAGAGGGATAAGAAGAAGAATTAAATGACAAAGAGGTTAAAGGAGATTATTTTTGGATTTTTGAGTTTTTTAAACATCATATTTTATTAACGGACAAAACGAGATTGAATAACTTAAACCGATAATCAACTTGCTTCACGGTAGCTCTTTAAAAGAAAAACACACAAAGGAGCGGAGGAGCGGGAAAGCGCGAAGCTATTAAAATCCTTCTCCTTTCGGGTCGTAGTTCCTCGGAACAACCCTCCTTATACCCCTCTTATAGTTTGTTAATCGATTAAAGGTGAGCCGTACCTCGCAAGTGACACAAAGGCAAGTTTTAATCTTTGATTCGGGAACTTATTATGATAATGCTTTAGTTGAAAGCATTATATTGATGATTGTTTTTTTATTCTTTATTAAAGACAATGATTTTATATTTTCGATTTTTCTTGTTTTTATTTTATAAATATACTAATAAAAGAAAATGAAAAATATTTTTGTATTTTTATATTTTTTTATAACAAGAAAATAACTTCACGGGGAAGGGTCTTCAAACGTTACGATAATCGTTTCACAGCCTCCCCGGCAGCGGCGCCAAAAATTGATTCGTGTGATAGTATATATATAATATAGGAAAATCCCAACCAATTGCCTTGACCAGAGAATGTTTAAGAATTCCAAGACAATAAATAGATATGTTTCTGAAAGTTTGATTCCCCGGGTCGTTATGTCCCAACGAGGTGTGCAATTGAAAATCGAATGACGAATTGAGAATTGATGTTTGAATATAACAAGGTTATGATTGGTTTTTCTGATTCTACAATTAAATATGCAAAAACAATTAAGGAAAACCTAAAAACGAAAGCTAAAATGATTTAAAACTAAAACGGGTAGACAAACGAGGGGCCAAAACCTAAATTACACAATGTAAACCCCTAGAGGTTAATTTTTCACTTAAAAAGGGGTTCTAAGTGACTAAAACCAAGTTTAAAAAAACTATATTCGAGAAACGAGTTAGTTAAGACCAAAAACTAGTCCAAAAACAAGAACTTGAACGATCCCTTCTAAAAAGTGAAACTTTGCAAAAATGACCCTACATATGTAAATTTATTTTTCCTAGAAAATGATACAAAAAAGAAAAATTAAAAAAAAGATTTAATTTTTCTGACTTTTATTCTTATTTTTTTTTATAATTTTTTTAATTTTTAAATAAAAAAATTTAATAAAAAATACTAATACAATTTTCTAAAATCTTGAAAAAATTATCACAAAATAACTTTACAGTCATGCTTTAATCTATAAAAAGGCAAACTGTGAATTCCACTTATAAATAAGCAGCAGAATAAGCAAATAAGGAAATAAGCCCTACCTGCCAAAGTGTGTATAATAATTAAAGGGTGCAAAGGATGACAAGTGAAAGTCCCAAGGGAAGTTGGTTAGCAGAGTGTGTGTTGAGAAGGTTGAGGAGGGTTGAGGTTAGGGGTTCGAGCCCTGCTCACCCCTGACTTCCACTCTTCCCTTTTTCTTTTTTTTTTTAAATTTTCTTTTTACAGACTTAAATAACTGATAAAAATAAGCAATTTTTTAACTAAACCTTTTTAATTTTTTTTGTGAAAACAATATATAGTTTAAATAAGCACATAAAAATGACAGTTTAAGAAACTATCTAATGTCTATTTAAGCAAAACTGTTTGGCCATCTTAAGATCAAATAAGCAAAGTAAAAACTGAAACAAACAAAAACAGATAAGGGCCTACACTTAATAAGCAGAAATGAACATAAATAAGCACAAAGAATCAACAATAAAACTAGATAATATGAAATAAGCGATAATCCTAATTTCTCCATGCAACCACCTAGGCTCTCTTTGCTTATTTTTAATCACTAAGGCACTTGAGAATGGGGCTTAAGCTAGCTTAAAGTGCAGCTAGTAACTATCTAAAAATGCAAAAGAGAAAATTTTAAAAAAGGAAAATAAGCTCAAAATTGGAGCTCAAAAGTTGACAGATTATGCTAAAATGACTAATGCACTAAAAAAACTTAAACTGCGCGTCCGCGCTATCGCTGGCAAATTAACAAAAGGAATTGAAAACAACAGAACGCAAATATTATCCCACACTAAACAAATGTAATAAAAATAACAAAAAATTCAAACGGTTAAGCAGTAAACACGAAGAGAACTATTTTGTATACCTATGAATTGCACTAAGCTCGAAATTCTACTTGTTTGGGCAAATAGCAAAGGAAGATGCAACTAAATAAGGCATAAGTTGTCCTACACCTAATAAACAAGTAACAACAAAATCAAACACTAAACTTAAGCAGATAAGCTAAAATAACAGGTAAGCCTTCTTGTTACCTCAATTATTGATCGAACAAGGAAGCTCGTCACTCTACATGAGATTCTCTCAAATTAGGTTAACGTGTAATAGATATTATCGGTAATCAGCTCAATAGTAATCAAATATGTGTATCGTTTGGGTTTCATGTCCCAATCAAAACCCGAGCCCGGGGGCCTAGTTAAATATCCCGCGCGACCTTAAGCTGACGGTAATTAAGCTTTTTCTTATTTAGAAAAAGCTAGTTGTTCAAAATATCTAAAATAATCTTCACTTTCTTCTCATAATTCTTCCTTCTCTCTCTCTAGAAAAAACTCTTTCACTCTCCTTTCTAAGTCTAATTTCGTGGTTGATGTCTTTGAGGGAATGTTACGGATCTACAATGTATAAGACTTCAAGTATTTGTTTTGATTCTTTTTATTACAATTTCGCTCATTAGGGCCTAAATACCCCACGCGCAAAATTCCATTTTGGCTTATTGGACTGTTAAACATGGTGTTTTTTTCGTGTGATATGACCCCCCCCCCTAAGATGATACATTGTTACTCCTACAAGTACTCACAAGCCTCAACCTTAATCAGCAAAAGTTCGAATTCTTTAAGTGTTCTTCATGAAAGTTTGCACTTTTGACGTCCCACAAGATATACATGTTATTGTTTAAATCTTCTTATGACGCTTTAATATGCAAATCCTACTTGGTTCGAGCTTAAACCTTATTTGATGATTTGTCTAATTTCGACCTTTTCATCGTGGAGGTTTGTGCTTATTTAATCATTTTGTTCTCACCGTTGACCTAGCTAGACAAATCCACGATTAAGATAATATCCAACGGCGTTTGTACCAAAACAGCGATTGCTAAAACAACAGATGGCTAGAAACACGAGTTCTAAACAGCAATTGCAACACGAGTGTGCTAAACACGTTTGCTAAACGCGGAGTTATCAATCACGAGTTACGTAATTCAGCGGTTTTACTAAGATTTTTTTTTTTTGTAAAAAATGGTTTCATAAAACAAGCCATAACTTTTGATCCGTAATCGTTTCAGGCCTGACCTCTCAAATCGAAGAGAAAACCAACGATCACCGCTGTAACCATTGTTTACAGATTTTTTGAGCCCAAAACATACTCGTTAACTATGATTATTGACATTTTTCATTGTTTTTTGGAATTTTGTTAGACTTTTTTTGGTCTACTCACGCCCATCTTTTTTTAGCCCTTTCATTTGGTCCCTATTAAACAAACAGCTTTAACCCTACCAGAAAATTATCTGTTGTTTAGACAATTAAATCATTGCCGCATCCCGAAATCAAATCATTCACGTTTTTCTATTGATTTTGAAAATCCCGTTAAATTTTTATCGTTCTAACATAGACTTGTAAAATCCTTGAACCTATGGTATTCAAACCCATAAACATCATATCCACTTAAGATCCAACAAAATCTTTCACACTTCAAATTTCAAACTATTCATTCAATCATGTCTACCTCTAGTTAACACATCCTCACAGATTAGCCAAATCCACCAACAATATCATGCATTTGGTTCAAAAAGATTGTCACCGATCTTGACCAAAGATATTCTCAGTGCTTCACGCTTTTCACGAACCCTTACACTAAACGTATGTGAATATCTAGGATGGCATTTTTAAGTCCATAACCCCCCGAGCGTACTCATTTCAGCGTGTTGAACAGCCAAGAACGATTCTATCAGTACTGCATCATGAAGAACTGAACAATACACAACATGACAACAGAGAACAAACCTACTTTCAAGCTGAAATGGAAGCTATTTCTAATTTTGACGGCATTGGAGATGAATTTACTCAACTTTTGATCATCACAACGCTAAGAATTTGGACAGCCATTGAAAGCTAAAACAGGGAATCGTTGAACGTACAAGAGGTAAAGACCAATCTGTCTGGGATTTGGGAAGTTTACTCTCGAGATGGATAATCCCATTAGCCTATTACTCCCTTTTTATTAAACTGATGAATGATTGAGCAAGGAACACTTGCAATTTCAACAATGCAAGTGAATGTTCATTTTCTCAACAACTTCAACCGAATGGTCAATTTGGGACGATTGTCAACAAAAGAGAAATTACAAACCCTCATATCACACTGTTTGACCTTCTGAAGTATTTCAAAACGTAAGTTTATATATCCGTTCTGTAATTATCCAGATGTTGCAAATCCTTTAGCACTTCTTGCCTGCTCAACATAATTCAGATATCTACTATCATCACCAAAACCTCAAATATCAAATCACCACATACACAATCTTCTTCCACATACCAAGTGCTACTAACAACACAAAGCAAAAATCGCAAACCTTACTCCTCAATCAGAGTCCGTTTCTAGAAGACATGATCCAAACAAGCTCGAGGGATAAGGAAATAAAAAGAACTTGCACTCCTTGCTTAAGTAATTTCAAGAAGCTGTAAACACCTCCCAACAACAACCTTAGAAACTTATTCAAACCCATGAACAAGACTGAAGATACCCACCACGGTAAAAACAATGACAATCATCAGGGCAGTTTTTAGGAATCAAATGAACGATTACAGTTGCTGGGGCTAGGGAAACAGTAGGCATCCCGTATGCAACAAACTGGGATACAGAGCATTAGACTGAAGCAAAGGATTTGGACAATTCATGACAGGAATGCAGAAGCCAAAGCGGGTTAAGGACTACGCACACAAGAGAAATGATGATTTGCAAACAAGCTGAAACAAGGTGTTCCACTTCAAGCGACCAAGCTATTGGCTAGAAACACGGATAAAGATTGATGAACAGAATTGGAAGCAACATTACAGTTACATGTAAAGATTTCAGGAGGTCTCACCTAAGATCCTTCTACTAGTCAGCTATTGAATAGGTACAGAAAACCATGAGAAAATAATGTGTTGTGCCAATGTAAAACGACATTCTGAGCAACCTGAATCCATTAACGACACATATTTTTGGAGAAGGATGATACAATTCATTCTGATTCAGTCAAAATATATGTACTAATGATATCAGTTGATCAAAATGCGCTAATGTGTTGAGAGCGTGCTCGCTCTATATTAATAGCTAATTTACCATATACGGAAAAACAAAAAATCTTAAGCAATTAAAAAGCAAATCAGTCATTAACTCAAGAACTAAGATGAAAACTAACCTGATGAGACAGTAGGTCACTAGGGAGCTACTAGCAGTCGAATAGTTGTCCTGATGCGACTTTCAACCAAAACAACTGAGCTATAATACAGCGCCTAATGATCGAACTAGTGATATAAAATACTTCAAACAAAGTTAAATGAAACTCTAGGACTATAGCTTCTTAAAGACATTGACATAAAAGAGGTTTAAAAACTAAAACCTAAAATTCAGTGTCAATAAAACACATGAGCTAGTCAAAAAGAGTCTGTTAACTGATCACAATTTAAGTCAACTCAAGAGAAAAGTAAGGGTTATTTCGATTTAAAGTTAATGAAAAAAGACATGCCAGCAAGATGATTGAAATGACAAACAAATAATTTTTAAAGAAATTTCTTTATAAACCCCAATCATCATTCATACCATTCACATTGTTACACCCAAATGCCGCAACATATAATGGTAGATAACCTTGTGCTAATCCAAAGTACCTCAAGCAAGCCCAATCTGAAACCTTGGTTTGTAAGAATCCCATAATACTTCTGATCCTGCAAACCAGATTTTGCCCAATGGGAAGAGACATGACTCTTGAAAAGAGAGTAGATCAAAATTGGATAAAGACTAAGTAACCATATGATTACACAGATCAAAAAAACATCCTTTATGAAACTTTCCAAACCACCATCCAAAACCTATCATATCAGTTAGAACGGCTAAAGAACAATAGTAAGACGAAAGTGAGAAAAACTTTTTTAACAGAACAAAACCAAACATTGCAAAAAGCGTTTCCTTTCTACCCATTTTCTAAATACCATTATAAAAGTAGACAATTTATAACGAAATGACAGAACAACTTCAAACAAGTTTAGAACAATTTGTCCAACAAACTTGTCTAATCTACTAATAGTAACATTTCCTAACCCAACAGCTAATGTATTGAAGTTTTGATCAAAACCTTATTAAGCCTCTTCAGACATAACTATACTAGACAGTCATTTTTTGTTCATGAACTAAAAAGGAATGCATGACGATTGAGTACGTTAAATCCCTTAAAAATGGAGAATTGACGAACTTAATCAGAAAAGGCTGGTTTTTCAAACTTATATGATTACTTCTCGAAGAGTGTGTTCTAAAGATGTTACATTTTCGTATTGCACTCTGCAGTCTATTTAAACTGCCTATACAGAATTGCATGCTTATATCTTCATAAATTCCAAAGAAGTGAATGTCTTGCACAAAAGCTGTCGAAACAAACTAATCGTAACAACAAGTTCATAATAACTTTTAAAGATTTTACTAAACTTGAAAAACACTCGGATTGTCACTTGACCTTTCTTTGTACAACAAGTTGTAAATAACAGATGAAAAAGCAACACATAGAGCAAGAAAATGGCATCGAAATGTTATATTCGCGGAGGAAGAACTGAACAATATCATGAAATCAAGATTTGAAAGCTCAAATTCAATACAAAACATGTGAAAAATGAGTTTAAAGAAACTCATTCAGTAACAAAAGGAAATCTGTGAAACTCAGTTTGATAAACCATCGTTGTTCACAACCAAATGCTCAACGGATTCCAAAACCATCAGTATTTAGAAACCGACTCCTTTTTTGAGAAGTTTTCAAACGAAACAGTCGGTTAATAAAACTAATGTGTCGGATGGTTTATTTAAACCAGTCACTCAACAGAATTTGCCTCAGAAAAGAAACCAAGCGGTTCGAAACACAAATGTGCTTAAACCAGGAATGTATAGAATTGCCTCCACCACAACACAAACTAGAACACCACAGTTGCCTCATGCTTCTAGGAATACTAATCCTCACATGTCTAAATCTTCAGGAGTAATTCACACTACTAGTGTTAGCAGACCACAGCTTAAGAGCTATCAAGTGAAAGAAAAGGTCGTGCCAAACATTAGTCAAGTGAAGTTTACAAAGAAGGAAGTAGAAGACCATCATAGGATTTCTAGTATTTCTAAGAAAACAAAGTCTGTAACTGCGTGTAATGACAGTTCAAACTCCAGAACTTCGAATGTAAATGCTGTTTGTGCAGAATGTGGAAAATGTGTGTTTAATTCTAATCATGATGCTTGTGTTTCTCGATACTTGAAAGACGTGAATGCTAGAACTAAGAAGCCTAATGTAGTGCCTATTAGTGCTAGTAAACCCAAGAGAAAAGCGAACAAATCTGTTGCAACACCCCATAAGAAAACAGTTGCATCAGATACCACTATTCAGAAATCCAAGAGTTACTATAAGAAGTTGTATGAGGATACAAATCAGGAATGGAAATGGTGGATAGCTAAGAGATGTCCATCAGGTTATACATGGACACAAAAGCCTCTTAGGACCAAAAAGATATGGATGCCTAAAATCAGGAAAGATGATGTATCATCAAATATTAGTCCCACTATAGACATTGTCTCTAGGATTACTAATGTTTTGAAGATATCAAACTTCATAGGATCCAATTTGTCCAATATTCCATCGTCCTCTAATTCTCTTGCAGATTGTACAACTCATCCTATTCATTGTTGACTCTGGATGCACAAAGCACATGACGGGCAATCTAAAGCTTTTGTGTAATTTTGTGGAGAAATTTCTGGGTACTGTTCGTTTTGGAAATGATCAGTTTGCTCCAATTCTTGGTTATGGAGATCTGATTCAAGGGAATGTCACGATCAAACGGGTTTATTACGTCGAAGGCCTCAATCACAATCTTTTCTCGGTTGGTCAATTCTGTGATGCTGATTTGGAGGTTGCTTTCAGGAAATCTACTTGTTTTGTGAGAGATCTTCAGGGAAACGATTTACTAACTGGTAGTCGTGGATCTGATCTCTACACAATATCTCTTCAAGAAACAACTTCATCAACTCCAATCTGTTTCATGGCTAAAGCTTCACCAACTCAAGCATGGTTATGGCATCGAAGGCTTTCTCATCTTAACTTCGATTACATTACCTTACTCTCAAAGAAAGAGGTTGTAAATGGCTTACCTAAGTTGAAATATGTAAAGGATCAACTTTGTTCATCTTGTGAAATGAGTAAAGAAAAAAGAAGTTTATTCAAGATAAAAGCGTTGCAAGTATAAATGGGAAGAAGTATATTCTGGTGATTGTTGATGACTATTCAAGATACACTTGGACTCTTTTTCTACGATCCAAGGATGAAACACCAGAAGTTCTCAAAGACTTTCTCATGATGATTCAACGCAATCTTCAAGCTCAAGTTATTACTGTACGTACTGACAGAGGCACGGAATTCTTGAACAAGACACTCCATGCTTATTTCAAAGAAGAAGGCATTGAACATCAAACTTCCACTCCTCGAACACCTGAACAGAACGGCGTTGTCGAAAGACGGAACCGTACTCTTGTTGAGGCTTAAGCAGACAATAAATAGGGCAAAAAGAAACACCAATTAAGGCCATCTTAATAATAAATTTAGTTAAAAAAATTATTAAAAAAAACCCCCTCGAATTAGTGTGAGTAGAAAAAAAAAACCGAATAAACCAAAAGCCAAAATCGAAACAACCGAAAACTGAATTTATAAAAAAACACTTTTTCAACTTGAATTTTTTTTTCTAAATATCTATGTAAATTTTTTTGAAATAAATGGTGTAATTTGGGTTATTCGGGTCAACC
The DNA here is from genome assembly GCA_026074375.1 of Tanacetum coccineum. Taxonomy (NCBI): domain Eukaryota; kingdom Viridiplantae; phylum Streptophyta; class Magnoliopsida; order Asterales; family Asteraceae; genus Tanacetum; species Tanacetum coccineum. The sequence goes on along the minus strand of BQNB010036881.1, from coordinate 26,642 downwards.
CAAAAAGCTAACCGAATTCAAATTCGGTTTTCGGTTCAGCGATTGGAAAAAAAATAAAAAAATTAACCGAACCGATCAACGCCCCCACCTCAAATTTCTATTATTTACAATTTTTTATATAACAAACTTTATTTATCAAATATTTAACAAATATGTAGCGATTTTTTAAATAAAAACTATACAGACAAAAATGCCTCTGGATTACGAATAAGATGAGTCAAATATTGATATGCTTTAAACGCGCGTACAACTTAATAAAAATTATTGAAGTTGGATATATATTTTTGAAAAGAAAATTTCGACACACATCCTTCCGTGCCCCAGACAAAATGTTGTTCCTACAGCAGAGAAGACAGATTCGTCACAACAAGGGTTAGAATTTCTCTTCAGTCCTTTACTTGAAGAATATTACAATCCACCACACGGTCTCGCTGAGGAAAACAACTATGATCAAGCACCGAATGCATCAATTCAAGAAGCTGAATTTATCAATCCTTTTTGTACACCGGTACAAGAAATTGTGAGGTCTTCCTCACACAACATTGATAATACCGATGTGCCTTCATTTCAACCACAAAGTATGATTTACGATGGGAACAGCGTTCATCCATTTAGAACAAGTTCATGGGAAATCCATCCATGCAAGTCAACAGACGACAGCTTGCACAGATCCTGAAATGTGTATGTTCGCACTCACAGTGAGTATTGTTTGAACGAAGACTCAGGGAGGCAATGGCTGATTCTGCATGATTAGCAAGCAATGCAAGATGAGCTTCATCAGTTCGACAGATTAAAAGTCTAGGAACTAGTCGACAAACCATTTGGCAAGAAAGTCATCAAGCTAAAGTGGTTATGGAAGAACAAGAAGGATGAAGATCAGACTGTCTTTCGCACAAGCACGACTTGTTGTATAAAGGTTATGTCAGGAAGTGGGTATTGATTTTGAAGAATCATTTGTCACAGTTGCCTCACTTGGAAGCAGTTGATTTTCGTTGCCCACGCAGCACAACAGTCTTTTCCAATCTATCAGATGGACGTCAAAACGGCATTTCTTAATGGTCCACTGAAGGAAGAGGTTTACGTTGCTCAGCCGGAAGGGTTCGTTGATCCAGATCATCCAGAAAAAGTCTACCTTCTCAGGAAAGCTTTATATGGATTAAAGGTTATTCCGCTGCGTGATCAATGTTATGATATCCTAGATGGGCAAAACGATCTATGAAGCCTACAATCAGGTTTCTACAATGGGGACGATAAGCTGCTCAAGACACGGTTGCAGGTGAGCAGCTTCCGGGAGGTCAGCTAAGGGTCCGTCCAGAATAAAGCAATCTAGGACCTCATCCATCCCGACATCCTTTTTGGACTTCAACAAATTTACCAGAGGGAAGTCTACGTCCTCAAGAGTCCTCACCGCATCAAAATAGCTGGTCCTGGCAGCCTCTGGGTTATAAGCCTCGACCGCAAAAAGCTGGGTTCCGGCAACCCCATGCTCATACCCAGCCTCCAAGCCCTCTTGCATACCGAAATCCATGGCACGGCCTAAGGCGTGACCCAGAATGCCTTGATACTCAGGAGATTTCAAACATTTAAGTACAGCGAGCTGAATCCCATGCGTCAAAAACCATCTCCTTCCAGCCAAGGTAGTCAGGTAGGCGGGATAAAATTCCCTCTCCAAACGGCCGGAGACATCCATCATATGTGCCTCAAGCTCGGCTACACGGTTATAAAGCACCTGGGCCTGCTCTTCCTGCTGAGTTTCTGCCTTCTTTTTTAAATCCTGAAAGGCGGTGTGAAGGGTAGAAACCTGCAAAAATAAGAAGTTACAAAAGGTAAAAAAACAACATGCGGAATAAAAGACATACCTCAGAGGTAAGTCTATCCCTCTCAGAGGTCAAGGAGGTAATCAAGCTCCCGGCTTCAGCATAGGCAGCCTTGGAATTATCAAGCGCAGAGTTGAGATAAGTAGCACGGGAATCAAGTAAGGAGATGTTAGTGTCCTTTTGTGCAATAGTACTTTTTAGCACTGACACCTCCCCGGTCAAGGCAGACACCTGATCACGAAGACGGACAACCTCCGCGGTCTCCGCCCTCTCCGCCTTCTCCGCTTCCTCCACCAATAAAGATTTTAGTATAAGAATCTCCAAGTCTTTCTCCTCAAGCAACCTACCACGAGCATCATACTTGCCTTTGAGCTTCTCCTTAAGCTCCAGCTCATGCTCGGCGCGGGACCTTACCTTTGAGCATCATACTGGAAGTTCGTTCATTACGTGTACGAGTCTCGGTCATTTAATTAGTTAATGTTCTAATAGTATAATATCGGGAATCAGGCTCGATAGTTAATCTAATATTGTATATGTTTCGGGTTTAATCCCAAGCAAAATCCCGAGCTCGAGCCCGAGTCCTAGTCAAATATCCCACACGTTTACTTAAACGTGACGGGGTATATATATATATATCTTTTCCACTTGGAAAAATATCTAACTCTCTCTTTTCTAATAATATCTTTTCTTTTCTCTCTAACCTCTCTCTTGTTTCTCTCTCTAGAAATCATCTCTCTTTCTCTTTTCTTGATCTAGATCCGTGTATGATATGAAGTGTATGTGTTAAAGGGATCCTACAATTGGTACCAGAGCTTTAAGGGTGGATTCGTGATTCATTTGTGGTTAAAAAGAATCAAAATTCGTGGTTTATTATTTTTTTCGAAAATAAAGCAAGAAAAAATCAAAGATTGATCTTTGTTTGTGGTTAGATGTGTTAAAGATTTGTACTTTCGGGCTTAGAACTATCCCTTGCATCATTACTAAGTGGTTTTAACATCATTTCGTGGCTTTCAAGAATGGTTGATGATTTTTTTCTTGGCTGCGTTTTGACTCATTGAAGGGGTGTTCTTCATTGCGTTTTGATTTTCAAAAAGACAACAATTTTTCAATTGGTCCTATTTTTAAGGGGGGGTTTTTCGAAAAACAAAGTTTTAATGTTCTTGGATACATCAACAACGACAATTCTTATGTATTCAAAATATTATCAAAATGTTCCAAACCATTCATGCTGATAATATTTTCTCCCACAGAATTTTCAAGACATATTTTAATCACAAGGTATTTCAAAAACTAAGTGTTTATTATTTAAAATAAGGGGAGAAAATGTAATTAAAATATGATCTAATCGACTCAATGTGCTGAACAGTAAGAAAAGGTTTTATGGTTCGATCTTATACCCAACAACATCTTAATTTCACGACGATTCTGAAGTCATAAGGTGGTTAGGTTAGGAATCAATCCTATGATCCAACCAGAACCGGAGGATCTACCCAAGGATAATCCAAAGTTAGAAATAGCAGTCCTTAGGTATGATTGGAGATGAATGTATATGGGAATAATGCCGACTAAGATTGAGCTAACACTGGAACAATCACAACAAGGTGTTAGTAATGACATCTTGGTAAGCATTGAAGGCGTTGAAGAATGAAAAAGAAATGTATGGATAAAAGGTCTAAAGAAAGAAGCCCTCCACACAACTTAAGGCAGAAACCGGGTCAATACATATGCTGTCAGAATCACAAGTTGATTGCTGACATTGAAAACGACATCATGGACCCAGTGATGCAATGCACAACCCTTCCCAGCCATTCGGGTTTCTCTCAACAGAAACTTGTCTCATTTGTCACGGAGATACACACGTTATCTATTGACATCTCACTCCGAGATTGTTGATATTGAATAGGTGGCAATATGCTCCAGCCTCCGAGTACTAAAACCAAAATGCACTAATCGAGTCTAGAGCCAAGAGATCAATCAAAATCTCGTTAGGACACATTCCATTTCAAACACTTGTTGAACATCATCAGGTTCACAAGCTGTTATCAAGAGTCCTACGCAATATCATTGTGATATTTGCCAGAACATTCAGAGTGATACTCTTTAGTATTCACAATGACGAATGGAAATCCTTCCAGTGTCATCATCAAACAGCACTGCGGTAGGTGACTTGCGAGATTCTATATGAATCAAACTTGTGACAACTGGATATCGATTTGGTCCAGTAAATGAATTGACGGTTGATGAATTTTGATAAAAACATGACACTCTCGATGTGTTACAAAAACTCTTTAACGAGTGACACGTCGATTGATTTTCAAATCAATTTTCTCGTTTATCACTAACGTAAACCTGCAGGTCAAACGGTGGTAACGGCAACCTCAATCCCATTCAAATGCTCAATCTACGAAGACATATTATCTAGAAAGCTCAAGATTGAAAGACAAAGACTTCCGCTAACTCTGATTTAAAGCTTTCAAGATAATGCAAAAGTATGAGCATGTTGGTCAAAGACACAAGATCGCAAGATGGCAAAGACGATAAAGACAATGACAAAGGCTCAAAGTCAAGATCGCAAAGCATGAAGGAACAAGCCTACAACAAATAACAAGCAATCTCACTGATCTCATGAAGGAGTGTCATCAATGAACTCACTTCGGGGGAGATTGTTAGCCTCAATTTTATTGAGTCAATAAAGGAAGCTCGTTCCCGTGTTCAAGACCTCACTTCGGGGGAGATTGTTAGCCTTAATTTATTGAGTCGAACAAGGAAGCTCGGTCACTCTATGATGGAGCTTCGGTCTCTAATTAGTTAACGTTGTAATAGGATATTATCGGGAATCGGGCTCGATAGTGAATCTAATATTGTATATGTTTCGGGTTTAATCCCAAGCAAAACCCGAGCCCGGGTCCTAGTTAAATATCTCGCGCGTACCTTTAGCGTGACGGGGTATATAAGCTTTTTCTTATTTAGAAAAAGCTAGTTGTTCATTTTCTAAATAATTCCATTTTCCATATTCTCTCATCTCTCTCTCTCTCTCTCTTCTTTCTCTCTCTCTCTCTTCTTTCTCTCTCTAGAACAACTCCTCTCTTTCTCATTTCTAGTTCTTGATCCGTGATTGATTCGTGTTATGAAGTGTTAAATGGGATCCTACAGAGCGTGAAAGATCCTACACAAATATTATAAGTATATATAAGCGGCTACAAATAATGATGGAAGGGAATAGCGTTATGGTGCGCGTTATAATGATGATTATTATACCTCAACCCCTGGTTTCACTTTTTTAAGCAACTCCGCTAAAGATGGATCATTTGCGTTTAGTCGGTGTTTGTTTATCTTAACCCAACTTACAGTGGATTTTGTTTTCTCAGGCATACTATCAACGTGATTCCCCTTTGTATGTGTTAACTTTCCCAATATGCTTTTCACATGAGTTGAATTCATAAACTCTTGCCACCTTTTTTTCAACTCCGATATCTCCAACAGTTTTTCTTCTTCCAACTTCATCCTATTAGCCTCATTGACCCTAAACCTCTATTCTTCTATAATGTTCTTTTCGTGTTCCAAACGCATACGTTCTCCAGCTTCCAAACACAATCTGAATTCCTCTTCAACAAGATAATCCTGTAATTAATAAGTAAATCATTATTAGATATTGCCAAATCATTAGCTGTAAAATTATCAAACTTCATGTTTATTACATTAGAAAGATTTTCATCTGTATAAAGTGGCTGACTTAATTCCTCAAATAAGATATTCAATGAATTCATAAGCTCACGACCCAATCTAGAAAATTCGTCTTTAAACTGCAACAACTGCTAGAAAAAAAGTATACATAAGAACAACCTAAAAATGCATGTCAAATATGAAAACAACTAATTCAGAAACTATACCCCATATTCGTTGTTTCTTTCTCGTGCAAGAACCTGCAAAGTGGTGAACAAATATTACCAAATACTATTTAAAAACATCAAAATTGAATATTGTAGTTGGTATAAATTGAAATACAACTGGATCATTAACCTGAATAATAGTCTCAAGTTTGAAAACACGGACATTTAGCTCACAAATAACTTCATCCCAAAGCCATTTTTTAGGACTAATGATATCAGTCGTGCAAACACAAGATGATACTCTAAAACTTTAATGCGTACGTTTGCGTGACTTCTCCAGCTTTGAAAGATAAGTTTCAAAAAGGCTATGATGTTCTATGACCGGAGCCTTTGGAATGTGTTGCCGGAAAAAAACATGGATGCGTATCCACCATGATGATTCGTACTCGGCTATAGTAGGCCTGATATCAGTAGTTGTCGTAGACTCATATATATATTATACACATAATTTATGAGATGTACTAATAAAATAACTTTTATATCCTATTATTAATGATATTTAAAGGAAAATGCTCTAACCTTTGCAAAAAGGTAACAACAATCAGATTTTTAAAGATAGATTTTTTTGACCAACCAAGTGCTCTTGGTATAACTTTTGGATCTTTAATCCACCAACAATTACATCTTTCAAATGACTCAAAGATCCAAACCTACATAATATACCAAATTATAGTTAAAATGTTATAGCCAAATTAAAATTTAACAAGGGAACTAAATAATTACAATATATCTTTAAATGGTTTACCTGGAAAGCAAAAACAAAGCCAGACAACGTATATGTAGGAACATACATGCGATCTTTCTTCATTCCAAAATAGTGCTCATCACTGTGCTTTTCTATTACATTCTTAATTTCGTCGTATAAATGTGTCCATATGTGCTCACCCCATGGAAAACAATTCCAATCTTCTAGATTTTCAACCAACCGGAACAAGGTATCATCCACCGGGCATGTCAACAACCGACCCATAAATATAACCTCTAAAGCTAAAATAAGGCAAAGACGTATGGAGTCTTGATCACATAGCTTCCGAAATGTCTCTTCATCCTCAATAACACCAATAACATCTAAGTTGGTTACACTTAATCCTAGCTTATGTGGGAAAACTCTATTACGAAACTTTAGCTCACCGGAAGTATATAAACCAAAGTTTACTGTGCCAAAAGGCAGACCAGTAATGAGAGCAAACTCTGGACGACCAAAATGCAGGCTATGACCTTCAGTATAATAAATGAGGGGCATATCATAATGAGAATCATCGACTTTATGTTGTTTTCGTAGCATATAATCTATGAGTTGTGGTTCATGGTCAAAAAACAATAGATCCAACCAACACCCGAAACAAGTAGTCCTAAACAAGTTTCGTCGATTGGCATCTAACTTTTGGTTTATTAACCAAAAGTAGTTCAATTTGCTCCTAATTATGACTTTAGATTCAAAGTCCTGAAAAAAAATTGAACAAAATAACTTTCAGATACTAAATAATTAAATTGAACAACAAAATAACTAAATAATTCACTTAATGGAAGTAATGATCATCATAAACTTTTTTTGATGCAACATACACTAAACATCATCAGGTTAACCTTGTAGATTGAGACTATAAAGACTTCCAGTGATAGAATGATGAATGTAACTTCGCTTGAGAAAATCTATGATTTCGTGAAATTCGGCATTCCCTTCAGACTTCTCCAAGTATGCGACCATGTTATGCTTCGGACATGAATCAAGAACAGCCATTGTACTCGGAATAGAGATCGTCGTGAAGATAAATATTAGGGCTTGTAAGTGCGAATGTAGTTTAGAGAGAGAATGCGTACGAAGCTGCGCAATTGAAATGGGTTTATATAGGTTTAGGAGACCTAATTTCAAGTAAACCGTTTCAATTTACACTTTGTACCCTCTTTCGGTATTTCTCTTAAAACATCTCTAAAGCGTACAAACTTTTGTTGCCCAGCGGTACTAACATTTGCACTGGCGGGACTAACTTTGTCAACCAAAAAAGAACAATGTAGGTAAGCAAGAGTGCTTTCAGTACCATTATAACTCTCCTCACAACTCTCTAACTCTTTCAAACCCTCTAGACATACATGACCTCAAAAATACATCACCTATGTTATCAGTTTCTCTTTTACAAACTTCTACAGCATATTACCTACCTTTAACCAATGCTAGCTTATGGATTTTACATCCCAGTTTGTACAACCAAGAACTGAAACCTACTTACATCTAATGCCTTGGTGAGTAAATCAGCTACATTGTCATCAGATCTGGATTTTAAGGCACCTGAATGAGTTTCTTTTCATAAGACATCACTTATGAAATGGTGCCTAAAAAGCAATGTGCTTTGTCTTGGAAATGATAATACTGGATTCTTTACATTGCAATGGTGCTCTCATTATCAATGTAGATTTTTTGTGTTCATGGAAGTTGAACCTATAGTCTAACATTTGATTCTGAATCAACAAAACTTGCCCACAACAGCTTGCAGTAGCAACATATTCTGCTTCTGTAGTTGAAGTAGCCCACAATGTCTGCTTCATTGCATTGCAAGAAATGAGTCCTCCTGCCAAGAAATTGACAACCTCCTATTGTGTGATTTCCTTCAAGATTTGCTCAGCATAGTCCCCTATCCTTGAGTAGGATTCCAGGTCAAATGAAGACACTCTAGGAAACCCTAAGACCCAGTTTGGGTTTGCCATTAAGATACCTAAAAATTCTCATGACAGTACTAGATAGGAAGTCTTTAAGCGACCTAAAACCTAAGAACAAGCACAACTGCAAACATAATGTCAGGTCTAGAAGCATGTCAAGTACATTAAAGAACCAATCATCGGACCCTATAGAGATGTACATCACATCACTGGCTTCCTCCATCCTTAACAAAGGTTTTTCTGAGTCTCAATGTGTAACTAGCATCTTTACATTTGCCAAAGTCTAACTTCTATAGATTCTGCAACATACTTATACCTGACTAATAAAATACATCTGCCTTCTGTTTGACTTTAATCTAAGAAAGAAAGTGAGCTCTCCATTGAAACTCATCTGAAATCTACTCTTCATTAATCCTCAAACTCTCACACAAGATTTTCCTATGTAGACCCAAACGATGAATCATCACATAGACTTAGAACAAGTAGATGAATAAATGTTTGTCTTCTTTATAGGAGAGAGTTTTGTTCAATGGTTCCCTCTTCTGTATCTATTCATCAATAAAAAAGTTGGATAAAGTAGCATACCAGGCTCTAGGAGCTTGATGTAGCCCATAGAGAGCTTTTACAACCTTGTATACTTTCTTAGGATATTTAGGATCTTGAAAACCTGGTGGTTGAGACACATATACCTCTTCATCAATTTTCCCATAAAGGAAGGCACTTTTCACATCCATTTGATAGACTACAAAACCCATATATGAGGCAAAGGCCAAAAAGATCCTTATGGCTTCAAGTCTTGCCACAGGAGCAAAAACCTCATCATAGTCTATCCCTTCCTCTTGCCTATGACCCTGAGCAACTAACCTTGCTTTATTTCTGACAACAACTCCTCTTTCATCCTTCTTGTTTTGATAAACCCACTTTGTACCGATAGCCTTCTTCCCATAAGGCAAATCTACTAAGACCCAAACCTTTTGTATCTCAAACTGCAACAAAATTATTCTGCATAGCATCAACGCCAACACTCAACTCAAGAGCATCTAAAATCTTTCTTGGTTCATGTTTGATACAAAAACAAGCAATAAACAGTGATGAAAGCCTTGTGATTTGTTCTCTTTTGCTTGAACATATCATATAAAAAGCATGAGCTCAAAACTTTTATTACTTTGCTTCTTGTTTGTACTACTGAGTTTTGATCTCCAAGAATCACGTATCTAGTATGAGTGTAGTAAATCCTTGATGTGAGAATAGACTAACATTCATAACATTTCCAAGTTTGTGAAGTCAGCCACTGCACCCTCATCATCATAAGATGAAGTAGTGAAAATACATCATGGATTTTGATAGATATCCTCAAGTGGAGGTATTTTGATCATCTTCTTTAGAATGTGTTGGATCATCAAGAGAGAGTCCTCAAAAGGACTAAGCAGTACTACTGGTTATGACTAGCATATTACGTGATAGTACTGCTAGCTTTGGCTGGTGTGCTGACAGTACTAAAAATAGTTAGTACGCTAGCTTCGCAGCTCCTCTTTTATAACCAAGGTCTCAAAACTTTTTCCTGAGAGCTTAGCTTCCTCATAACCTTCATCTTTTCTTGTTCTTAGATCTTTCAGGTCATCCATAAAGACTTGTTACTTCCTCTCTCTTGGACTGCTCTCTTATCATTTGTTGTTACTGCTGGAGTATTTAAAGAAGAATAAAAAGCCATATTGGTAGTGAACAAAATATTCTTGGTGCAGAGTCATCTTTTGTCAGAATCCCCCACATCCCAAATAATCTCTTCTGTACATGCTTTTGGTTAGCTTCTGTTGTCCTGCATGTAGGTTATATCTTGATTCTCTAAACCTAACAGGATGGATAATTCATAGAATCATTAAATAATCAAGATCAAAAAGCAAGATGGTCCTTTATCCCAGCAACATTTGGTTTATTCTCTAAGAAGGTCGATGTGCAGTTTTTCTTCAACACATTTGGTTCTAAATTGTATACCCTAAAAGCCTTTGCTTTGCAAAGAATACCAAACTAAAAACCCTCATCTGATTTCCACAAACATTGCCAGGTGGTCAATGGTAATTCAAGATGGTCCACAAGCACCCAAAAGGTCTTATATAACTATAAGTGGTATCTTACAGTTAAAAGTTCATAAGGTGTCTTAATATGAGGCTTGTCACTAATACTTATTTAGAACAGAAACAAGCAGACTAACTGCTTCAGCCCAAAAAGTGTTAGGTAAAAAATGAATCAGCACAAGGTCTTGTCAGCCTCAATAAGGGTCCTGTTCTTTCTCTCAGCACTCCATTTTGTTGTGGAGTTCTAGCATTACTATATTTCCCTCTTGATCCCTTTTATCCCACAGAATTTCAATAACTCCTTGTTCTTAAATTCAGTGACATATCACTTATTATGGTTCTTAACCTTTTGATTCCAATTGGTTTTTCTATCTGTCTTATAAAGTCTTAAGGATTGCACTAGTTTTCATCCTTAGTTCTAAAAAAATACCCAACTAAACCTGCTAAAATTCATCAGTGATTACAGCAATAGGTCTTATGATTCAAGCTCCTTATAGATGTAGGTCCAAACAAATCCATATAAGATGTTGTTAAGGTTTGGCTAAGAGAGCTTACTGTCTTACTTATAAGAGGCCTTGTTTTGCTTTCCTTTTTGACAAGCAACACAGGTGTGGTCATTTTGAAAAATTCTTTGAAGGTAAACCTCTTACAAGGTTTCCCTTTACAGTTTGTTAAGGTTTTTTGAAATTACATGAACCCGCCTCCAATGCCATTTGTAGATCATCAGTTGTGGCCTTTGCAATTACAAAGTCCAATCCCCTGTAGAACAATGTACTCCTAAATTGAAACTGTACATGTGTTTTTGTCTAGGGATATTAATAGATACGTTGATTTGTCATCAGGCAACTAAAATACAAGAGACAAAAGAAACATTCCAGAGTCAGTTAAAAACAGAACCTTGTTCTTTTGACACACATTTGTGACACAAAAAAGATTAAAAAGCTGAAGTTCTTTCCACAAAGCACACATCCTCAAAATCAAACTTTCTAGTTTTTATATCCTATTTACCGTTGATATAAAAACCTTTACTACCTCCAAAGCTACAGGCCACCATTAAAGTCTTGAAATCAGCAAGGTAGGCCTTGTTCCCATCATAGTGCCGGAACATCCACATTTAACAATTCCATTATTTCTTTAGAGCTCTATGTATAATCGCTGCACATAAAAGAAAAGAGATTAGTTCTCTAGGGACCCAAGCCTGCTTGGCTTGATCTGCCTAGTGGACATTGAAAGTGTAATAATTTCAAGACTGGATCCACTATTGTATTTGGATCCACCATGGTATCTTTGTGGTCTCCAATTACAACCTGCTGAGGGCTTAACAGCAGTTTCCCTTTTTCCCCCAACAGTACTAACTGCATGTACCTTAGCAGTATTAACCTTTTGATTTGAAAATTTTTGTCTAAGTACTGTTGTCTTTTTGAAAGGCCTTGTTGGTGAATGAGTTTTGTGAAAAACATTTGCTGGTCTAACTCTATTCACAATTGGCTTAACAGTATTAACTTTCATGGCAGTCTTGGTTAGTTTGTTTGTCCTGTTTAAAACTTTCCCTAGCAGTACTAAAATTTTTAGTACTGCTAGCTCTAGCAGTACTAACTGGAATTATACCAGTTCTAGTTAGTACTGCTGAAGGAACAAATTGATTTTGTTTATTCACTCTATGCACATTATTCCAAACATTTTTTAAGTCAGCTTTTCTTGCCATCCTTTTCTCATGAAAATCACAATCTCTAATCAAATGATTAAGACTACCACATACAAATGACTCTACAGTAAACCCATGCCCAATTCTCTCTTATAACTTTAGGTTTTTGAACTATGTGTGTTTTGGAGTTTTAACATTTTTCCCTAATGGTTTTTTTACTTGCTGTTTAGCAAAACTAGGTGTTTCTTGTTTGTTTTATGGTATAATTACACACACTCATCATCACTATCTGATTCATACTCCTCAATGATAGGAGCATCAGACCAGACCTTAGGTTGACTTTCTACATTAGATTCAATGACAACTGGTTCAGACACTAATTCAGAGGGTTCTGTACTAATGTTAGATTCACAGGTATCACATTCACTTGATTGGGATTCAGATTCACTAGGTTGAGTCTGTTTTGGACCATATGTAAACTGAGAGTAATCTATTTCAATTTCAGGTCCAGTGGGCATATAATTCCCTGTCATGGGTGGGGGTACAGCATGCATTCCTTCTGCAAACCTATCATTCAAAGGTTGGTTTTCTAAATCACTCTCTTTATTCATAAAAACACTCTGCAATACTTCATTTTCATAACTCAAAATACCATCATATCTGTGATCCCCATACCCAAGCCCAAACTTATCATTAGCACTCATTTGGGTATTTAGCAGTTTAATCAGATACCTTAAAGAATTATGCCATTTTCTACTTAGCCTTTAAATCTTCTTTTTTCTTATGAGCTTTCTCCAATAATTTCTTATGGTATGTGAGAACATCTGTTTTATCATCTAAAATCTATTTTCATAAACTTTATCTTTTGCTCATACCAAAGTTGTCCTTGTTGATGAGCAACTAACTGTGCTTCAACTTTCTTAAGACCTTGAGAATATGCCTTTAGTTCAAGCTTAACATCACTAATTGTTCTCTTTGACAATAAGTTTTTTAAGTTAACATAATACTCTTACACTTATTTGAACAGAAAATTACCTCTGTGTCTAAGGCCTCGCATTGCAACCTTCAAAGCATAATCTTCATCTTCTGAATGATGTGACCAATCCACACCTTCTCCATCAACTGTCACCAATGCCTTAGAATCCTCCTTTTGTCCAGTTCTGCTCCCATCCTTGTTTCTAGAATTCCATGCATCCCTCCTCCTGTTATCTTGAGTTCCCTTGAATCTACACTCTCTAGCAAAGTGACCTGTTTTGTGGCAATTGTAGCATTCCGACTTTGGTTTTATCAAATCAATAGCCCTTTTGCATCTAATTGAGCTTATACCATTCTTCTTGTAAAACGTTTTTCATTCTCATTGAGGGATCATGGCCACTTGCCACTTCAAGTCCATTTCTTCAAGGTCATATTTATCATCCTGTTTCAGTCCTCATGTCCATGAGGGCAGCTAGATTGATTAGCAAGATGATATGATGAAGTTTGTTTCGTACTTAAGAGTTTTGACCAGAATGATTAGAACACAATAAGCGGTACTAACTTCATTAGTAACTGTGGTGTTCTCAGAGACAAAAGCTACATTTTGTGGACTAGAGGATGATGATGCAGTAGAGCCTTTTATATCACTCTCAAAGACTCTTAGATTATTGTACAAATCATCAAAACTAAGAGTGTCCACCCCTGGTTTAGTTCTCATTATCAGGGAGACTTGTGACCAGGCAGAAGGTAGAGATCTTAGGAATTTTTTATTAGCATCCTCATTAGATACACCTGCTCCATGAATTTCTAGCTGACTTAGAAGACTTTGGAACCTGTCATAACCTTTGTGAAGCCCTTCTGTGTTGGATACAGAGAATCCTTCAAACTGTTGCTTCAAGATATACTTTTGCATCTTCTTGGATTCGTCATTTCCACCAAATCTAGATTTGATGGCATCCCACATTTCTTTTGCATCTGTCATCTTATGGAACTTAGCAAGATGATCTTCTGGTAGGGCCATAAGCAAGGTGGTCCTTGCTTTTCTCTCTCTTTCTCTGGCTACAATCTCTTCAGCAGTTCTAGGAGGCAAAACCTTAATTTGTCCTGATGTATCTGTAGTGATTGAAACAGGACCATTCCCATTTTGTATAACCTCCCAAATTGGATAATCTGTATGGGCCAAATAGTGCTCCATCTTCATAGCCCAGATATCATATTCTCCCTTTTTGAGAATAGGCAGCTTGATGGTTGAAACTGTATGAGGAGTTTGTTGGGTTGGTGTTTGTGATGATGGTGGAGGTGGTGGTGGTGGTGGAATTTCTTCTTGTGATGTTGATGGCATCATTTTTAGTTTTGGAATATGAGAGTTTGATTTGATTGTTTTTCTTATTCAGAGTTTCTCACAGGCTCTGATACCACTTGTGAGTCCCTAAATGAATAGATCTTTGCAGCCTATAACGGATGATAGCCAAGATGTATAAATACAACTGACTATACAGAAACACTGATTATGAATACAATATGTTGATGCGGAATCTCAACACAAGTACTAAGAAAAATAATGTATAACTAAATAACAACTTCTATTAATCTGCTTTGAACAATTACAGATTACTAACTATTTGTGATATGATATAGCTATGAGATATCTAGAGGACGTATATCTAACTATGCCCAAAGGGATCCTTTTATAAACTAAGGATAAACCCTAACAGAACAGGCTTACAAAACGCATACTTATCTTTTCCTAAGATATCTCATACACATCTCTTAAACGGTACTAACTATTTTCTAACTAACGGTACTAACTAACTGATCAGTACTTACACTTTGTACTGTCAATACTAACTATAACTAACGGTACACATCTCTTAAACGGTACTAACTATTTTCTAACTAACGGTACTAACTGACTGATCAGTACTTACACTTTGTACTGTCAGTACTAACTATAACTAACGGTACTAACTATTTATACCATCGGTACTAACTTACTAAAACATAAATCCTAACAAAGTGTTTGGAAGCATCCTCCTAGTGTTGATGAAGCTTTAAATGAAGAAACTTGATGATTTTGAAGAAGAATATCAAGTTTAGGGGTGGATTGTTGTGATTAAAAGTTTTCTTGATGTTGTTTGAATTACTGCTACTCATGTTTGTGTTAATGTTGCTCAGCTGGATTTAGTGTTGCTCATGAATTTTAAAGAAAATATGCTAAGTGTTTACTACTGCTAGTACAAAGTTACTAC
The DNA here is from genome assembly GCA_026074375.1 of Tanacetum coccineum. Classification (NCBI taxonomy): domain Eukaryota; kingdom Viridiplantae; phylum Streptophyta; class Magnoliopsida; order Asterales; family Asteraceae; genus Tanacetum; species Tanacetum coccineum. The sequence goes on along the minus strand of BQNB010036881.1, from coordinate 11,339 downwards.
TACTAGTGAATATTAGTACTGCTCAAGGTTAAGACTGCTCAGAGACAAGTTAATAAGTTAGTACTGTTTGTTGTTAGTACTGCTTATATGATATGTATTAAGTTATTTGTTTATAGAAAAGATTATGGATATCTTAGGAAAGTATTGTAAGTCGACTAGGACTCCTTGGTGTATAAAAGGAGGTCCTAGGGCATAGAGTTTGATATCTTTTATTAATCTTTTGAAGTCTTAGACGTATAATTCATAGCTTCAAGGTCTTTGTAACCCTAATACTTTGAGAGTATTCATATTATTATCATTTATAATATTGGAGCTTATTTGTTAAGTTGTATGTTCATTAAATTACTGTTTCATTGATAATTCATCTTAATATTAAAGATTAGATTCCGCATAATCTTTAATACACTCAAACACAGTTTCTACTATAGTTGTGTTAGATTTATCTAATATAACTAAACCTTAAACAAGCTTAAGGAATTCGATCTATTGAAGTGGGATCAACAGTTATGCTTTGCATCACTGGGTCCATGATGTCTATCTTTAATACCAAACAACAACTTAGTGTTTCTGATAGCATATGTATTGACCCGGTTTCTGCCTAAGTGTAAGGAGGGATTCTTTCTTTTCACCCTTTATCTTTACTATTCTTTTTCATTCTTCAACCCATTTAATGCTTACCAAGACTTCATCACTAACACCTTGTTGGGTTTGTTCCAGTGTCAGCTCTGTCTTATTCCGCATTATTCTCATTCTCACATTTTACTCCTTTTGTATCATACCTAACGACTTCTATACTATCTATTGAATATCCCTGGGTAGATCCCTCCGGTTCTGGCTGGATCATGGAACGAATACCTAACCTTAACCACCTTATAACTCGATCGGTCTTTCGGTATTTCCATTTATTGCCACTAAAACCATTTGGAAAACTTAATCAAGGTACTTGTGATATATAAATCAAAACTTTTGTACCTCGAGGTTTTCTTCTTTTAGAAAATCTCCCCGTGCATATGTGCATCGATTATTAAAAGCCTTTTGCACATACACGGGTAGAGGCCAGCACCTGAGTCCTTTTTGATCACGTTTATTAGTTGCATAGTTTTAATCACATTCCCTCCCCTTATCTAAAATATTAAAATCTTTTGATATTTTGGATATCAATTGATTAAAACTAATGGGGATAGAGATGTCACTGATTTGCAAGCAAAATTAGAACATATTAAAGGTAGGATGTAGTGTTAAGTATATATTTTGATAGATTTTAAATTTAATGAAAAATTCATGAAAAAACTATACGTAACACGTAGATAGTATTATCTGTACACTACACACACACGCATATATATATATATATATACAAGATAAGATATGAGACAGGACCTAACATGTTTATACCAAGTATGATCGAGTCATACTGTCCTCTGTAACAATCGTTTGTCCGTCTCTGTATTCCTTCCACCCACCATCACTTCAAGACTCCTCATGATTCTTCTTCTGAGCAGCAAATCATTAATCTTCCTCAGTATATATCCTATGCATTTCTAATCCTTCTTTGTCCATTCCCTCCTCGGCATATCGGAATTGGGGTTGTACCCAAGTCTGAAGTTCTTAAGCCTATGCAGAAGAGTCTTGTGAACAGATTGGAGAGTCCTGCCAGAAAACATCTGAAGCTCATCAACCCGCATCAGTCTTTTCCGCTTTTTCTTGTCTTCATATATAACTCCTTGTGGATCATAGTTTAGAGTATATAGTTTCTAGCAGACATGTCGGGGCAGCTTCTTTAAGGTCTGGTAAGATTGAGTTTCCATTGGTAACTTTCCACCCCGAGTTCGACATCTTCAACTCTAGACTTACGAACGATGCTACGAGTGAACATACGCAGAGCTGCTCCTAAGTTAATAATGACGTCCCCTTCAAGGTTGAATAATTTGTTTTGGGTGAGGAGTAGTAGCATGCCTTCGATGTCATTGAGATGTAAGTCTGGAAAGTCGCCTTCTTTAAACTTGTATTGATTCTGATCAGCTCTTCTCATAACAATTTCTTTTAGATAACCATAGTCGCATTTCTTCTCAACCTCAACAATAAAAACACTCAGGAATCTCATTTTTGATAACACAACATGGTTGGACTTCTTGTTGATCATGGCTCTACAGAATTGTTTTCTTTGTGATCTCAAGTGTTTAATTTCAAGAACTGCATCTTTGTTGTAGTCAACGATAACTAAACTCCATTATTTGGAATCAAATCTTCAATTCCTTCCATTGTGTACCTAGCAGCTGGTGTCTTGGTAATGAAGGATGAGTATGTTCTTTCTACTTTATCCCCTTTCAAGTATTCAAGATCATTATTGAAGAAGACTTAAATAGGGATTATAAGTCTACCTTCTTTCTCTTGTAAGGGACAGGGCTTGCTCATATCAACTGGACGGTTATAACCTTTAGGATTTTTTCAGTCGATCTAATCTATCAAAACACAAAAGCATTCCTCCATATTGTATTCCAGTTCAACACAGATATGAAAATTGATTTTTTAGTTATTTTTTATATCATATGTGATACTTTGAATCAATTTTTTACAAATTTGTTAGGTTTTTTTCTTACAGATGTGTGCAAAAATCTATGATGAGACAGATTTTAAAGAGAAGCTGAATAAAATTATATGGAATATATACATTGGTCCTGAAGAATTTGAGTATAGATGGGGAAAGTTAATGGAAGAGTTTAAGTTGGAGAATTATAAGTGGTTAACAAAGATGTTTAATATATGTTCAACTTAGAACCATGCCTATTTTATCGACTCGTCATTATGTGGATTGATGAGGACCACATCTAGATCAGAGAGTGATAACTCCTTTTGCTCTTATTTTACCAATTCTGGTTTACTCTTATGCATTTTTTGAACTGTTTTGAGACGGCGATGTAGAAGCAAAGGCATGTACAAGAAAGGTTGGATCATAAGACAATTGATATTGTTCCTAAGTTTAAGACCTTTCTTAAGATTGAACGTCATGCGTCAAATGTTTACACTCGTTCCCTGTTTGAGTTGGTTCAGAAAGAGATATTTGTTGGCTTATGTCATTGCCAAATAAATTCAAAAAGTATGGTTGAAGGATCTGAGGTATATATTATCAAAGAGAGTCCATATGTTTATGAAATGCCAAAGAATAATAAATCTCAATATGTCGATAAGGTAAGGATAAAGATGAAGAGGATACAGTTAACCTGTTTTTCAAAAAAGATGGACTTTATAAGGTATGTTTTTGTTTTTAATAATATTTTCCAGTTTTTTGTTATGTATAATCATATATGATTATACTCTGCAGTTGTTTGTATAATCACATATGATTATACTCTAATTTTCTATTTTGTTAATGATTTTTGTGCTTTTTAAGGTGTTGCGGAACGTAACAGATGGTTTAGTTATTTGCTCATGTCAGCTTTTTGTGAGAGTTGGCATATTATGCAAGCATATTTTTGTGTCTTTAAGAACGTCAATGTTGAAATGATTCCTCAACAATACATCTTGAGGCGTTGGACGAAGAACCTTATACCTGCTACTTTGAGGATTCCTCAACAATATATGGTGAGAAGAATGTGGTTGTTGAGAATTTTGTGAACAAAGAAACTGCGATTGTTGATCATTGTTTCCATTTTCTAAGTAAAGATGAGCCAAGGTTAGGCGCTTTTGTTGAAAAAATAAAGTTATTAAAGAAAGATGTTATAGCTGATTGCCAAAATCCTCCTTCAAAGAACAAGTCTGATAATTTGGAGAAGCATGTTGGAGTTTCAAAGCCGGATGTTGTTGAGGTTAACAATATATCTGTTGGATCCACCAAAGGACGTTGAAAGTTGCGTATCAAAGGAGGAAAAAAAAGCAATTGAAAAAAGTTTGAAGGGCAGGAATTCATGTTCATTAGGTGGCGGTACTTATCATAACAAGAGGACGTGCACGGGGAGGTATGAAGATCAAGATGAAGTTGTGGTTCAAAAACAAGTGTCTTAAGAGGAACTTGTTTAAGAAAAAGTAGATTTGGCTCAAGACGAAGAAGAATTTGTGGAAACTAAAAGGGGGGTTAAATAGTTTTTAACATTTTAAAACTTAAATTGTCGACTTATGTGAACTCAAGAGATATACAGAAGTGTATATGATAGCGTGCTAATAAGATAAGTAAACTAATCTCGGAAATTAAACAAGTAAGATATAGGAAAGATCAAACCGATGACACAATGATTTATAGTAGGTTTTCGGCTACAATGCTCTCTCTTCAAACTTACTCCACTCCCCAGTACCCAACTTGACGAGGTATCTTTTCACTATGTCAACAAGCTCCCTTTAGGCGGAGAAAACTGTATACGTCGCTTACACTTTTCCTCGGTACTAAGCTAAATCCGAGTTCTACTTTGAGATAAAACTAAATCTAACCTACACTATGTATTTGAGGCTAAATACTAACCTATCATACACATATGATACACACAACACACAACACAAGATATACAAGATGAATGATTATCACAAACGTTATGACACAACTAAACTACTAACACTTGAAGCTTGATGACTTCTTGAGTATTCTTCACTAAAGAGTGAAATGTGTTGATCACTTGTAATGGATTATGTAACAAGTATAATGATCAAATAATATAAAAGATAAAAGTTGTATGTGAAAAATATTTTACAAGAGTTGTCTAAAATGAAGACTTAAGGTTGCTATTTATAGGCCAACCTTTAAAATTCAAATGCTAGCCCAAACAGTTGGACGTTGCGACCCACGGATCCACCTACACCTGGATATGTGCCTTGTTATGGTGGATCCGTCCGAGGAGCTGGGACAACATTTGTCATTTTATGATTAACCCCAAATCTATACAAAATATTGTTTTGTACTTATTAAAACTAGTTTAATAGATTCTACTAGAACAAAATATTTCTTATCATGAATAAGGAAAGATTTTCTAGATTTGAAAAGATTGTTTCCACTTATGGTTAATCTTATTTTGTCTAACATGATTAATATAACTAGTTTATAATTAATCATGTGTTAACTTAAATCATTTGATTAGAAAAGGTTTATGCAAATGATAATATTTTTCTTTGATCATTAACTATGTTTAATAATGTCATATTCATACCTTAAGTGATTTATCTGCGTCAAGTAAACTTTCGACTAAATAACTTGTTTACGTAAACTTTTACGTAGTATGACATTATATTTGTTATTATCAAAACATGAAGATCAATAAATATAAATATCGTTTTTGCGCGAATATTTGTATTAACAATCTCCCCCTTTTTGATGATGACAAAATATAAACTCGTGCTTATTTAAAAGTTATTAATAAGTATTTAGTGGATGAGTTTACATTTCTTCTCCCCCTTTTTGTCGAAGCAAAAAGTGTTGTAGAGGCCTTCCTTGCATGTCTTGTTTTGACAAATGCTAAGTGACTTGGTAACGAATGCAAAGTAAAAAAAATAAAGACTAGATGCAAGTGCTCCCCCTTGGTGTATACTCCCCCTTGCTTGGGGCACCAAGTAATCGAGCTATGAATGCGTTGCAACAAAACAAAGTTAGTAGGCAAGCAAATATATTGATGTGTGTTTTCCAAGCTTTAAATTTATAATAACTAGAAATACCGATTTTTACTAAAAACACAACATTCGGGCAAGTATACCCTATTCGAGTGTAATATAGTATTAGGTAAGTCCAGGTCGTTCCATGGGATTTGTAACAATTCACAGATTGTTTATCAAGTAACAAAGCTAAATAATTGTCACAGATTAAATAGGCTAAACATGTGTATAAAGCAAGCAAGGAACAAGACATGATCCACATATCATAATAGATAGAGATAGAGCTAGACTTTATATAAACGAAATCATACAAGTCATATATGACAGGCAATCATAATAACAAGCATATCTACCAATGATAACATAGAATCCTTTTGGCCTATATACTATATCATCACGAATGCATTAAGAATGGTTTATATCAAATATGCATAAATATGAATTTATCCCAACCCGGTCGATCAACATAAGGAAGGGTCTTAAATATTAGTCTACTTGGGTTGTTTATCAATTTACCCTATGTAACAACCCGGGTTTCACGACGCGTATGAAGATCGCGAATTCGACGTCATAAATTATTATTTTGTGAATTCGCGTGAGTGAACGTCGACATTTAAAATTTAATACGTCGAAAATAATTATTTTTGTATTTTATTACGAATGGAAATTAGAAAATTTTATTTTTGACGTTTCGCGAGTCAACGTTTAACTGCACGGCCGTTAAGCGTTTCGAGTATCGTAGAAATTTCGACACGCTTCATTATTATTTTTATGATGATAATTTGTATTTTATCGCCCTCGTCCCGAGTTAGTCGAAACCGAGTCGAAAACTTTATTTTACGTGAGTTAACATTTTTAATTAATATTTTAAATCAAATTAAGTGTGACGGAAATAAATATAGTCACGAAAGTATAATCCCGAGCCTTTGGTCGGTTACACGACGAAATAAATAACTTTGTACTAGTTTTAAAAGAATAACATGGAAGAAGGGCCATTTATGCCAAAATGCCAAATTAATTTCCTATAAAAGGAAGGCTTATGTTTCAATTATCACTTTACAAAAAAAAATGTTTCCTTCCTCCTCTCTTGAACCCACGACCGGCCAAGCACAAACACCCATCAAAACCTTTGATTTCTCGACATGCATTCCGATCCGACTTAAAAATATTAATCCCCTTATCATTTCCTACATATCCCACTAAAGAAACACAACATGCAATGAGTATTTTTCTAGTTAGAGTTCGGGTTTGATTCAACCAATTTCGAGTTAAAGGGAGGTGTAAGAGAGTTAGATAAGTGTTATAGCAAGCTCGGTTTGATTGGGAAATGTTTGGTTTCGTGTTTTGGGTTAGTCCGAACCCACGGTCAACAAAAGGGGGAAGCCGAAAAATATTTTTTGTCGATTTTTTGTTGAGCCGAGTGTTTGTAAGTATTTTCCTAATACTTGTATTATGTTACTTTCATTATTTGATTGAATTTGAATAATTACATGTGATGAAATCCGAATGGGTCTTGCGTTGGTTTGAATAGATTGTGAATGGCTTGATAAGTTGACGGAGATAGGTTAGCTAGTCGTATTTTGATGTCGTTGTGAGGTGAAAATGAAGTTTAGATAAGTTTTGTAAAAGTTAATTTCGTGCAGAAAGTTTGGCACGAAAAACGAGGTTTGAAAAATCATAAAAACTGATTTTTGATTTTGAAGTATGATAGAGTTCATCCTAATGTACGTTTCGGTAATTCGAACGCCCCGTAACTCTTAATAACGAAGAAACTAGAGCGAAAACAAGTTTTGAAAAACTTATAAATTGCAAACAGCTATGTTTAGTAAATTGGTTGCTGATCAGATTTTCGACGGCCGTTTTGGGCACTTTCGAGTCCGTTTCAGCCTTCCGGCAAAACACGAAAGTTGTCCGGAATGACGATTTCTATAAAATCTCTTTTTAGTCAAAGTCACGAAAACGTGATATAGCGGGTCAAAACCGATGGTCAAACTGCTGCGTTTTTATTAAAAATACAAGTTCCTGCAGAAACTTGCAGGGGCATTTTGGTCATTTTCTGTCGAGATTCAGGTCTCGGCTAAAACTAAAAAGTTATCCGGAATATCGTTTCGCATAAAATCTCTTCTTTGTCCAAAACTTGAAAATGTGATTTAGAGAGTCGTTTGGCGCGGGTCCGATTTGGGTAAAAATATATATAATTATAAAAGTCAAAGAAAGTCAAATGTTGACTTTAAAAAATCAACGGGTCATATAAGACTTATAAAATTTTTAACTAAGTACATAGATATAAATAAAATGATAAGCATTAAAAATATACTTAGATATTTAAACTTACCAAAGACAGTTACTTTCCGAAAATAGTAACTTTTTAAAAATAGAATGTTATCGAAAATATAAAGTTTTCAATTAAAGTCACGTGAGGGACAATTATAATTCAATGTTTTGGGGTTTTGGGATCTAAGGCGCAAGTGGATTTCTCATCACATGTATGAATGTATATATATATATATATATATATATATATATATATATATATATATCTATATATATATATATATATATATATATATATTTTATATATCACATGTGTGAATATATATATAATATATATATGATTTTGTTGATACGATGTACGCATCGTTGACTATACTTTTCGGAATAGTAATCCAGCGACCTAAATTATAGATCGTGATCGTGTTCATTGATTTTCCGTGAATTATTTTGGTTATTTCATCTTCGGCTTCGACCAAGGTGAGTTCATAGCCTCGTTTTTAAAGTTTTCAATGTTTTTAACTCCGCGTAGGGGATATATTGCTTGTTTTGTGAAATTGAACGCAAATTGTTTTTGATACTTGAATATGATTTCTTCACTACTGAGTATATGCCTTTTTGCTGTGTGACCGTTAGTTACCAAGTGTTGGTTAACGCTAATGCATTAAATAGATCTATTGGGTTTGACAACCCTGTCCGGGGTTTGAATCCGTTGGGACCACCCTGTCAAACGGACATTTTGTGGTTAGTATTAGGAGAAGTGGCATACTTCTCGGACATAATTTCGTCCTACGGGAATGAATGTGTTATGTTTCGGAACACGGGCTCTTTAGTTGGAAATCACTATTTTTATAACTTGACTTACGAGCCAACGTTATACGTTTTGTTGAACCAAAATATGTGTTCTAACTGTTATTTGTAAACTCTATGAATTCACTCAACGTTTTGTTGACTTTTTAAGCATGTATCTCATATTAGGTATTGTTGATGGCTTGGATGGGACAAAACGCGGATATCAAGGATGGTGCCTCGGTGGAGTTGTGTCATAAACTAAACAAGTGTTTTAGAAACCAAGTCGTGTTGTGACATTTAGAAATAATTTCTATAATGGTATTGGGACCTATGTAACTCTGATCTTTCTAATAAATGAAATTGTGTTTTATAAACGTATTATTCAACGTTTACTGGGACTCGTGTGCATGTATTATGAAGTAGCACCCCAATCGTTGTATTCCGCTGCGTATCGCATTTTGGGGGTGTTACAGAGTGGTATCAGAGCACGAGTTGTAGTGAACTAAGTCGTTTTACAAAACTTGGACTACAACTGTTTTTGGAAAAGTTTCACGAGTCTTTCACCGATGTCCGATATTCGCGCGCGTGTTGCTTCCGATCCTTAGAAGCCTTATGTGGTATATATTTGATTGCATATTATGTGCTTAACAAGTGGTTGACACTTGGTACAAGTAATAATTATATATATGTATATAGATATATATACGGCATCCGTTCTATGGTATACGATTATATATATCTTGATATTCGCTTCTTGCGAAGAGTTTAATTTCTTTAAACATTTCGATGCGATATGATAAAAATTATTTTGATACGTGATGAAAACATCGTTGCTATATGACTATCTTCGAAACTTTTTCGTAACTTTACTTTTTATCTTTTGATGATGTTGATTCGTCGTAGTTTGTCGATCCCATGGGGTGATTTATTGTTCGACTCCGAGTTTGAATACTCTTCTTATTGATTTTGAATCGCATATGTTGTTTCGTAATTTATCGTTTTGAGATTTTCTGGTTGATGGGAGTGCGACATTTATATGTCATCCCATAACCCTTCATTGTTTTGGAAAACGACTATTAACTTATTTTCGCGTAACGTGTCGTTTGGAAACGGCTATTTTTGGAACTTTCGAATAAAGTTGGTGAGTTGTGCTTTGATTCTTTCGTGTCGACCTCTACTTAGTAAGTCTTGAGATGTTTGGGTCTGGAAACCCATGAGTTGATGTGTTTGAAAGAGTGTTAAGTCATTGGGTATGGCTTTGTATTGGCGTTTGAAGGAATTAAAATGGTGTTTGATTGGATTTTGAAATGGATTGTACGGCAGTTTGTAACCAGCAGGTTGTGGGGTTGATTGTGAATTATTTTTGGTCTTAAGGCACCTGAGAAATCCAATATGGATGTGGGCATATGTCTTAAGTGTATTTGGTTCTTTAGATGGGGTCATATCTCCTCCGGATGAGTGAGATATCGTCGTTTTACTAAAACTAGTGAAATTTGGTATACCGTTGGGAAAAGGAGTATAACTCCATATTTTGTTAATAACTTTTCAATAGAAAACTTAGGTATCTATAGAAGGCTCTTAGGACTATCACCTCCAATTGGTTTCACATCAAAAGCATCTATAAATTTCAAATTACGCTCATTTTCGTAAACTACAAAAATTTGTCAAAATTTCTTTAGGGATTGCTTTGGGATAGCATCTTGTTGGGTATGTTTTAAAATATTTTTGGTCTATGAAGACCTGGGAATTTAGACTAGGAGGTAGAGAAACCTCTTAGGTGCATGTAGGAATTCGGATGGAGTCATGTCGGCGCCCGATGAATGAGATATCGCAGAAATGGCAAAACTAGTCAAAAATTGAGACCGGAATTTGAATGAGTAATAAGTTCAAAAACTTATATAGCAACACCTAAATATGTAAAACTGTATGTTCTAGATATCGAACAAACTTAGATTTGAGCAGTCGTTTTGGATTTTGCGGACGCACAGTTCAGGAGATACACGTAATTTAGTGTAGCCATGAAATTTTAGTAAAGGGCAGCCTTGATAGAATAGGGACAAAATGGTCATTTCACCTTGGTTTTAAAATTTTTTGGGCAATGGGTCCTATGTTTCTAGAAATTAGACTCGAAATGCTTTTCGTAGACAAAAACCTCATACTTTTACCGTCCCCGTACTAGTAAGTAGGGAGATTTCAAGATTTAGGTTTATTGGATTGAGGTTATTGTTGCCTCAAAGTTTTATCTTATCACCGGCGTGGTGATTGCACATTTTTTTAGCTATTACTTTTACTTAGAACTCTATGAGAGTTCCTGTATATGTAGTTTATGTATTGAAAAGTTAGAACCATTACGGTTGGATGTACTGGCTTTGAAAGCCAATGATGTATCCCTTTTTGGAAAATTTGGTATGTATGTATGTTATTCTCGGCGTTGCTATTACAATTTTTGTAATTGTTCTCGGTTATAAGTTAGGAGGAGGTGTCATTGTATAGGTTGTACTATGAGTGAAGCCTGGAGGTCGTTGTTACCCCCGAGGCACTCGGCTTGTGAGAAATTGATTTGACCCCGGGCGTTGGGTGACTTCAATTGGCAAATCTTTCGCATGTGTATTGTAGAAACTAGAAGGGGGATTGAATAGTTTTACCAGTTAATTAGCGTTTTAAAAGTTTGCTTATGAAATAGTTTGATTCGAGATGTATGTCAA
>BQNB010036880.1:0-49825 GCA_026074375.1 Tanacetum coccineum | reverse complement strand
TTTTGCCATTTTTGGTCTGTTTTGGGTTTATTTGGGTTATTTTTAGGTATAAACAGATATGTGTATTTTACACTTATCAATTATCAAAAGTTACTATATTTAGACTTTATGTTTTTAGACCCGACCAATGGTCGTAAAATACTTGTTGATCTCTGAATATCTTATCGATATTATTTTTTTATCACTTAAACTCTTTCGCCGTATAAATGTCAAGTTATTCTTACGTTTGACCTTTTCGTTTGACTTTTGCATTTGTATATATATATATATATACATGTGATGAGAAATCCACTTGTGCGACCTAAATCCCCAAACCCTACTTCATTGAGTTATAATTATTCCTCACGTTTTATCTTACGTGACTTTAATTGAAAACTTTACATTTTTGATAACTTTCTATTTTTAGAAAGTTGCTATTTTCGGAAAGTAACCATTTTTAGTAAGTCTCGACACTTAATTATAGTTATAAGAATATTTATTTACTTCGTCATACTTCTGACATCCAACCCGGTTACTAATTATCCGTAACAAGGTTACGTTCGCATATTATTGATTCGTAGTTTTATATACCTAAAATATATACAAAATATAATATCTTAAAAGAGTAATTAAGAAAATTACCAAGTTACCCTTGATAAAATTCACTCTCAAAAATATATATAATATAATATAAAATACGTATATTAAACCGGGTAAGTATGATCACCCGGGTCGTTATCCCCAATGACTAGTGAAATTGAAACCACGTTTAGGTTCGGATCCTGATTTGAATGAAGCAAGGATATTTGATTTGGAACGATGTAAAATTAAAATGAACAATTAAACAAATTCGGAAACGAAACTATTAAGCAAAATAGACTAAAATTAAACCCTAAAAATTTTGCAACAAATTATACTAAAGAGATAAAATGAAAAGAAACTTTATAAAAATAAAAGCCCTAATTTTTACTTTTTTTATAAAAGTTTAATTAAACTAATTAAAAATTAAACCTAATTACTAATTAAAACTATTAAACTTAATTAAAAACTTAACTAAGGACTAATGGTGCAAATACCTAAGAAACTAACGGGGAAACTAACAAACTAACGGAGGGACTAACTGAAAAACAATTAAAATCGAAAAGTTACACTTTCTACCCTGAGAATCTATCCCGACAACAAACTAAGTCCATAAAGCATTCGATGATGGTACCCAAAAATTTACTAACAAAGTTGATGAGTTGAGAGAGATTTCCGGTCATATGCTTGGAGCATCCGAAGTCCAAATACCACAGAACAATTTGGATAACCTGCAATCGTTAAGAGAAGAACATGGCACATCGGAAATAGTGGATCCCCCAGATTGAGTGGGGTCTGAGGAGTAAGAGATTCTAGATTTTTTGATCTTAGATTTACTACTTAACCCTACTAGATTTTGTGCTTTAGATCTCCTGCTGTAAACTATGATTCCTTGAGTTGGTGTAAGAACTAATTTTTTAGTGGTTTCTTTAGTAGGCACTACTTTAGTGGATGTGATCCTAGTTAAACTAATTAAAAATTAAACCTAATTACTAATTATAACTAATAAACTTAATTAACAACTTAACTAAGGACTAAGGGTGCAAAAACCTAAGAAACTAACGGGGAAACTAACAAACTAATGGAGGGACTAACTGAAAAACAACTAAGATCGAAAAGTTACACTATCTAGCCTGATAATCTACCCGATCACAAATAAAGTCCAATAAGCTTCGAAATTTAAAGAGCTTAAATGAAACAACACCAAATAAAAAAGATTTAAAGGAAGGCCCCCCCCCCCCAAGATGGAACAAGATTAATAAAGACACTAGGGCTGAAATCCACTATAAACTCTTAAAGAGCTTATTCAAACTAACCTAGAAGGAAGGCTTTAACCTTTGATTTTAGAAAATAGACTATAAAAAACTCAAAACTAGATCAAAATACAAAGGAAAAGAAGTCCTAAAGAGCTTCTGAAGTGCTTAATCTAAGAATGCAAAGAAATTCAAAGCTTCAACTACTCTTATGCTACTGAATAGAAATCAAGAAAAAAGCAAACACAGGAAATAATTCTAAGAAACACAAAATCCCAAGAAAGCTAAAAACCTTTAATAAGCTAAACTAGAACTTTAAAACATAAAGAACTTATTACTCTACTTATTTAACAATCCAAATGAGCTATAAAATCTAGAACTTAAAAGCTAATTTAACAAATTTAGACTCTAATTAAGTTCCTACTGTTTTTTTTGTGAATTTTTTCAGGTTTTTATGACTTTTGACAGCTTGAATAAACTAAGTAAAATAAGCCTAGAAAATTGCAAATTAAATACTTTAAACTCGAATAAGCTATATTAAAACTTTAAATCCTACTGAATTTTGATAAGCTAGATCCCTAAAATTACTATTTAAAATTAAGCCTAAAAACACAAGGAAATAGTCTAACCTGAGGTTGTACTGCTAAGTGTAAAAATTACCATCAGTACTTTCAAGTGAAAGTTACTGCTGATGCAATTCGGACTTTTAAGGACAGCTAGAAAAAGCTATGAAATTAAGCTGAATAATAAAACTGAAACTAAATTCTTATAAGCTGAAACTAAACTTAATCCAACTGAAATTTTAGCTAACGAACTAACTAATGGTTAGTCCTGGTATGTATAAGATTCAGCATTACTAACTAAGGTTAGTGTCGTAAACTAGCTTATGCAAATTTGAGATTGCACTTAACAAACCACTACTTAATCATTATAACAGATTTGAGAAAAGCATTTTTTAAGAGAAATCTAATGAACAAAAACTAAATACCAGATAAAAACTAGCTTGAAACAAACTAAATAGATCATAATTAAACAACATAATAAACCCCTTAATCTAAGATCTAAACTATTTAAACTAATATTTTTGGATTTTATGAGTTTTTATGACAGAAATTAATAACTAATGATCTATAACTATATAAGCAAAAATAGATTAGGACAAACAACTAATAAGCATTAGAAGAGATATTTAAACACTAATAAGCAAAGAGAATAAGCAAATAAGCAATATTAAACATATAAACTAAAACTAAGCAACTTAAATTGAAATTAGAGAAGAGTGAAAAGAGAAACTTACTTGATCCTTTAGCTAAACAAAAGGAACCAATTACGGCAGCTACAAGCTCTCTAGCTTATTAGATAAGCTAGAGTAAAAGTCCTTGGGATCTCTTCCAAGTTAAGATCTCCTTCCAAAAGCTCTAATCCAATTAGATCCATAATAGATTTAACTGATTTAAGGTTTAGGTAAGATTAATTCTGAATTCAAGCACCTCTATTTCAGCTTATAGAATGAAAGAGCTTAATATGAGCTTATTAGCTTATTGAGACAAAATGGCTTATTAAGAGAGCTTAAATGTTGAAAATAAGAAGAGCTTATGACAAATTAAAACTAAATTTCATTAATTGAAAACTGAATTACATTACTAGAAAAGAAGATTACAAAAACATTTAAGTAAAATTACGAAATTAAACTAAAAATTACTAAAAAGAAAGATAAAAAAAAGAAGACTCCCCATGTGTGTGTGAATGAGGCCTATTTATAGTGCCAAGCTGAAGCTTCTAGGCCCCACTAGCCCCATCAATCTCTGCCATCCAATCCATCAATATTGGGGCTAAATTTGGAGCCTTAGATCACTTTGTTGGACACTGAGGATTGCCAAGTGTCATACCCTTGAATGTGACTTTGTGCTATGTTTAAGTGAGAGTTTAATATCACAAAAACCCACTACAAATAATAGCATCTTAAACATACCGCGTACTCTCAACGCTGAGTAGACCCAATGATATCACCTTGATATGACTGCATTAATCCCCTGCCATCTTGATATGAGAGACCCAGAAATGTCCTTCCCGAACCCTTTAATTTTCATTTGCCCAAAGTTTTAACCATGGGAGAAAACGTGAAGACGATGAATCGAGTTAGGAGTTATTACCCCCAATTTTATAACTGAGTACGGGGTAAAATTCAATTTGGACTTTGCCCACTGGCAATTTCAGTCCCCTTTCTTGGCCCTTCCCTTGACTTAGTTAAAAATAACTTTAGAAATTTTCAAGATTGGCCCTTGTGGTTAATATAAAAGGCATGGGCTAGGGTTTTGGCATTTCAAAGACTGACATGACTGAGGCTTGACTATTCGGCTTTCGGCTTTTGAACCTCTTCTGATTTCTCGAGTCCATGCGATCCCGTTTTTTGACTGTTTTCTTGTGATTTTTGACTTATCCGTACCTTCACACACAAAACACAAAACAAGCCTATTTTAGCCATTTTTGTCTGTTTTTTGGGTTTTATTTTGGGTATTTTTAGGTATAAACCAGATATGTGTAATTTACACTTATTTCAATTTCATCACAAGTTACTATATTTAGAACATGTTGTGTTTTTAGACCCGACCCAATAGTCGTAAAAAACATGTTGATCTATAAAATCTTATCGAGATATTATTATTTTATCACTAAACCTCCTTTCGCCGTAAAATGTCAAGTTGATTTCTTAGCGTTTGACCTTTTCGTTTGGTGAAGAAAAAAACCCCCCACTTGTATTTTTTTTTACATTTATGATAAAAAAAAAATATACTAGTTAAACGTAACCCGCCCGAACGGGCCGGGTTAGATTCGGTATTTTTTCCTTTTGAAGTTATATGGTGTCAAACGGTTGGAATTTTTCCACAACGTGATGGCTTTTTTTTTAAAAGGTTTTAGATGACTTTTTTGAGAGTTTTTTTTTGTTCTGCTGAAATCCAGATGAACTGTTTACTAAGTTGATAACCCACCCGATATCTAATAATTATGTTTTTTGCTTATCAATACGTTTAGGTTAAATCTACATGTTTAGTCGTATAGTCATATAACGTTTGTGTACTGATCCGTTTGGTCGACAGAAAAAAATTATCAAAGTACCATGTAGAACCAAATAACGTGATGATAAAAGCTTAGTGTAACATAAGAAAGAAATACCCTCATCTAACAGAATATAAAAAATTAAAAAAATTGATGCTCCTATCAACCTTCAGAAGGTCAAAATGTTTATCAGGTAAAAACTTTTAGGGTTTTGAGAATTTATTTTATACTTATTAAATAGAATGGTCCAACGTATCACCAACATGTTTTACCTGGGTTTTATAAAATACAAAGATTATAATGGGATACACATAATGTAATACATATTTGATAAACAGTTATGAGACATCAACCGAGAGGCATGATATATAGTTACAGGGTTAAAACCCCTTTACTTAAAAAAAAAGTTACCGAAAGGCCATGATAATATATTACCTGATACTTTGATGTTATCTTGACCTGCAAAATCTGCAACATGTGACAATTGGATCTGCACAATAATATGATGACAACAAAGTTTAATTGTGTGTGTGTTGTGTAGGAATGAATTTTAGATCATCAGATCTATCATATAATGCATTAGTAAATACAAATGTGTAGTGAAATTATATATTTACCTTGGTAGAAGGTAATCATATCAAGTAAACTATAAATAAATATTAGTAAATACAAATGTGTAGCAATTACGTGTTAGTCAAACCCGAGATCAAATACCTAGTACCATCAGACATAAACCGTATATACAGAATTTAACAAACCTTAGGTAATCGAATATGTCAGTGCATCTCCAAACGTTTGACAGAATCGTACTTCCTTATGCACTCATCATAAAATCCATATAAAGCCAATCAGAAAGTATATCAGCTAGCACTGTTCCAACATCGAAATATAAAGCAATCAGAAAATGGAGAACAAAAATCCATTGATGTATATTTAAAAACAAAATTAAATACTTTAAATCTGATTTGGCATAAACTCGAATGAGACTTCTACAAAGTTTTTTTCATATAATGGATGGTAGAAACTTCAGTGGCCTTGGAAGCCTTAAATCATAGAGCTAGTTGAAATATTAATTCTCTAAACCCTAAGATCAAAAAATAAATAAGTTATACCATAACTTTAATTGCTTAAAACATCTTATAACCTCGACGGATATATATGCGTTTAGTAATTAGTAATATTGATTCACTTATTAGGTTTTATAAACAATTATATTACGAAGGCATAATATTAGGGGAATGGATAAGTATAAAAGTAAAAAGATATAAACAAATCTACAATTAAGGAATGATATTCTATAAATTATGATAAATAAATAAATTTAGAAGTTATAATATATCTTTAGAAGTTATAAATGTAGTAGGATACCTAAATTAAATGTGATAATATATGAATAATGTTTTGCAAAGTAAAATACAAATTGGCTAATAGATCAGTTGGTAAACCTTGTTGCATCTATACCATAGGTCAAGAGTTCAAACCTTGTCCATTGACACAATGAATAAATTTTTAATTAAAATCCTGAAAAATATATTATATATTTAAAAAATCTGAACATATTAAAAAATCATGTGTGCCATGTCATAAACTATATGTTCCATGTCATAAACTTTGTGCCATGTCATCTTTGAGGTGGCGCCATGTCACTAATTCATATTAATCCAGTCATAGTTAGCCCCATATATATATATATATATATATATATATATATATATATATATATATATATATATATATATATATATGGATAAAGATCAAATAAAAAGACAAATATTCCCGATAGAAGGATAAAAATATTTATTTATTAAAAAAAGTTTCTCAAAAATTCTGAAAAAATTCCCACAAGATCGAGTATGTTGGTGCATGAAAAAGTAGTAAAGGAAGTATTTCTAAAGTGGATATTTTTTGCCGAAAAAAAATTATAAAAAAAAACCGTTTGGTGGCTTTAATTCGGTTTTTGTGCACAAAAATTCGTTTTGGAACCCAACTTCTTTTGACTTTTTGCATCAAAATTTTTGTTGCGCATCAAACTATTTACAAGTCGAAAAATTTGTGCATAAAATTTTTTTGTGCACTCAAAATTTCTTTTTTTTAGACGCATTAAAAAAACTAACAAACTCCAAATTAGAAAAATTATTTTTTACAAAAGTTTTTTATGCACAACATACCTGATTTAATTGAATTTTTAAAAATTTTTTCGAGAAACTTTTTAAAAAAATACTTCTTTTTATTCCCTTCTCACGAATATTTGTCTTTTATTTTAATCTTTCCTCTCCTCTCTCTCTCTCTCTCCTATATATATATATATAAATAAATAATATATATATAGAATATATATATATTATATAATATATTAGAGTAAGGGATCCCAGTAGAATAAATTAAAATAAGAAGTGGTGAGAAGTGACTAAAATCACATATTTGAGATGCAACGACTTGCATTATGTGATGAGAAATCCACTTGCGCCTTAGATCCTAAAACCCCATGATATTAGGTTACGATCGGTCTTTTATTTACATTATACATTGCTTAATAGAATACTTTCTATTTTAAGAAAATTTTTATTTTAGGAAAGTTGCTATTTTTGGAAAGTTACCATATTTAGTATGTCTCGACACTTAATTATAGTTATAAAAATATTTGTTTACTTCGTCATACTTCCGACATCCAACCCGATTATTAATTATCCGTAACAAGGTTACGTTTGCGTATTTTCAAAAGTTACTATATTTAGACTTTATGTTTTTAGGTCCGACCGATGGTCGTAAAATACTTGTTGATCTCTAAATATCTTATCGATAATATTTTTTATCACTCAAACTCCTTCGACATATAAATATCAAGTTATTCTTACGTTTGACTTTTTCGTTTGACTTTTACATATATATGTATATAATTAAATCTGACCCGCTCTAAGCGATCCGCTAAATCACATTTTCACGATTCAGACAAAGAAGCAATTTTATGCGAAACGATATTCCGGACAACTTTTTAGTTTTAGCCGATACCTGAATCTTGGCAGAAAATGACCAAAACGCTCTTTTTCAATTCTGCTGTAACTTGTATTTTTAATAAAAACGCAGTAGTTTGACCATCGGTTTTGACCCGTAATATCACGTTTTCGTGACTTTGACAAAAAATAGATTTTATAGAAGATGTCATTCCGGACAACTTTCGTGTTTCGCCGGAAGGCCGAAACGGACTCGAAAGTGCCTAAAATCGCCGTTTAAAATCTGATCAGCAACTAATAAAGTACCATAGCTGTTGGAAACAATTTCAAGTTTTCAAATCTTGTTTTCGCCGTAACTTCTTCGTTATTAGGAGTTACGGGACGTTCGAATTACCGAAACGTACATTAGGACGAACTCTATCATATTTCAACATCAAAAATAAGTTTTTATGATTTTTTGAACCTCGATTTGCGTGCCCAAGTTTCTGTACGAATTTGACATGTTCAAAACCTCATCAAACTACATTTTTGACTCCCAACAATTATCGAAACACCATTATCTAGCCTAAATAACATCTCCAATACCCTTTTTTATCTAGTCTAGCCCAATACCCATCGGATTTCATCAAATGCAATACTCGAATAATAATCAAAAGACGAAAACAATTACAATAATAGTAACAAGAATCGTTACAATGCTTTATCAAGCAATATCGGACCAAATAAAAATTCGTCTCGCTCCTGGGCATAAACACGAACGAAAACCCCAAACCATTTCCAAGCTAACCCACTTGATTGTATCGCTAATCTAACCCTTTTAAACACTCTCCTAGCTCGAAATATCATGAGCCAAACCGAATATACTTTTTCTTCAAAACCCATTGCATGTATGTTTTTCTTATATGAAAACGTAGGCCTCGACACAAGGATTAATAATCTATAATTAGATCGTGTTGCATGTTGGTAAAATGGTGGCGGTGGTGGCTTTTGTGGTGGTGGTTTGGGGGGGGGGGGTCGGTTGTTCCCGAACTGTGCCGTGCAACACGAGGAAGAGAATGAGAGACAAGTTTGTGAATAAAGAAATATGGAATTTTATGTGTATAGCTCTATATATACTTGTATTGGTTTCGTGTTTTAACATATAATAGTCCCTCATTATTTTGTTCTTTTCAAAATATTACATTGGGGGTTTGTTGCGTTATGTAGTCCCGACCAAGAACTCGGGATTCATTTTTCTGTTTGATTAAATTTTTTTCCGTCGCACTTAATTTGTTTAACAATTTTATTAAAAAATGTGTACACTTTAAAAAACGCGAATCCGTCTCAAAGTCAATTGAACAAAGCAGACATTCGTAAAAATAAGTATAATTTACGATCTTTAAAAATTAGCAACGAGACGCGTCGTATATTTGTACGATTACTTTTAAAGTTTACGAAACTACGCGGTGCTCAAACGTATTCGACTCGCGAAAACGTAATTAATTAAAGCATTTTAAATTTTTGTTTAGTAATAAAATACGAAATTAATAATTACGACATATAAAATTTTAAATATCGGCGTTCGCTCACCACGAATTTATAAAATTAATACATTATGACGTTGAATGCGCGATCGTCATACGCGTTCGTGTAACTCGGGTTGATACATTCCACCAAACTTAAAGGAGCGTCGTCCCCGGTGCTCGGTCTTCTTGAACTCGTCTCATCTTGCTCCGTTCGTGGCATGATAGCTTCTCGTCATCACATTTAGGACTCCTCGTTCATTTCAAAATAAATATGCGTAAAACAATATTCGCTCCGACTATTCCGGATTGGAAAGTCAACAAAACAAGCGGTAAATTATACCCACGAAATCAAAACAAAATCATGGTAGCTCTTATCAAAAGTGGCAAAAACAAGTCGCGAAAATATATTCGATAAAATCCAAATCACGTCGTTCTAACTTTTATAGTCGCGTTCTTCATAAGGGACAATATACGTCACGGAATATATCCGATTGAAATAATTATTACGTCGTTCTCCCGAGAAATTTTTCAAAATTAGATGATCGATCCAACTTAGTTGGGGATCATAAAAACAACAAAACCAAGCGCATCTCGCTTATCAAAACCAAGGCCGAAACTTATGTTGTTAATTAAAATCAAAATATATGTCGCACTCAAATACGGAATTATACTAATATTCAAAACCGAGAATACGTCGCTAACTAAAACCAAGATAGACGTCAATAATCAAATTCGGTATATATATTTATATCATTATCCAAATCAAAATACTCATCATTATTCAAACCAAAATACACACGTCACCCTTCGTTTCTCGTCACAATGCTTCCACCTGGTTGCGAAAAATATTCCTAAACACTTTTGATCTCCTATTCATCATACGATATGCCAACATATCCATAAGTACCTATTGTACGCTCACCATATTTTACATGATGACTCGATGAATTGGCCTCATACTAAGGCATTCATCATGCCCGCTTTTAACCGAACATTGGCGATTATTATCACATATCGTATTCGCTTTCCTTTGGAGCTTTTGGCATAATTATTCATTCTAACACTTAGATTTATAACCCTTCGGTCACATTTTTCTCATCGTAAGAGTTGCAACAAAGTCAAAGCCGCTTGACAGATCTAATTCCAAATCAAACACGGCTAATTCTAATTAGTCTACACTCACTCTCATGGGTTCCTCAAGATAAAAAGGGGGGGGGCCCCACACATCGTGTCAACAGACTTTCGGCGATGTCCCCCACCTTATTGAATCCTAAATTCTCAATTTGAGGCGATTACACCCATTCGCTTACTCTAAATCCGCATCAATGGCAAGTAAAGTGACATGAACGATCACTAACCATTTAAACACATAAACATATAAACCACATATTTCCATATAATTCGCCGGCGGCGACAATCCGCTACAACATCAATAATGTTCAAATGACAAATTCAAAATCAATCTTGAAAACAATGAGCATCATGGACTTATTGCTAGTTCGATGAAAAAAAATTCAACGTTTCTTTATTGCGACTAACATCGTTGGTTTGGGCCCTTCTCATCGCGTAGCATCATTGATGAATCAAATCATCAAGTCGAAATTCTCACACTCCTAATTCAATACCACTCGACTTAAGATGTTGGCTATTTTGGTTGTTCCTCCAGCAATGGAAACAGACGTTACCATTTAGCTAGAATCTCAATTAATTCGCCACTCTTTACGCCCTTGGGTCGTCACATCTCGGAGTAAGGGCCACTACACTTAACCGTAGGTCAAGTATCGTATAGTGTCTCATTAAAATCCATGACGGTTAAGGTATGTCACAACTACACTACCACTACTCTTATTGGCGGGAGACGAAAAGAATTTTCTTCATGACCTTTGGTTGATACAACATTAACAAGGCACGTTTGATGTAGGAGAAGTCTTCTCCAATCTTCACTTTCAACTTTCTAAATAACACTTCTTCGCTTCCACCACCTTAGAATCTTTACATCTCCAGAAGATCCCTTCTTAAAGTGTCGGTTTTCAGGTTTTCCACCCTTGATAGCTCAAATCTTCATCGCTTACTAGCACAACGACTATACTTGTCTTGACACAGTCTCCACATCAGGCTACGATTTTAACACTACGAACTTAAGCTTTACTCCTTCTAGACACACTCATTCCAAGCAATACCGTTAGGTATTTTCGTCTTCAGAACGGACTTGTCATAATGACTCACATGAGACTCTCTCCATGCAGTCGATAAGAATATGGTAACTTGCATAAGAATCCGTAACAGGGTAAAATATTTTCTCCTTCCGAAAACTTGACCCAGACATTTATCTCAATTATCAAGTATTTTAATGGTGACGATTTATCCGACATAGCGTGGTTCTTCCTAAATTATGCATGTTGATCAGGTTATGCATAATTGAAGGACCAAAAGACATCATGTCCTTTCTCTTCAAAAACGTTTCTTTTTCCATACGTATATGTAGTAAATTATTTTCAAGAAATTTCAAACAGTAAAAATCAAATCATTTCAAAAGGAAGAAAAGAAGATAGCACCATCTTTCATTCTTATATCAAAAAAAGAAAATTTATTCATACACATTATGTAAAAAGAATATTTTTATTTTAAGTTTTTTTTTGGAAAGAAGATTTTATTTGACACCACAAGGTCAGTTTATGAAATTTAAAAACACATTTTTCATTGTTTACACAAACAATTTATACAATAGTCAATTAAGATTCGCTGCAAACGACATGTGTTACCACACAAATTTCGTTTATTGGCAATTCACAGTTTTAAAAATCATCAAGTCACAAAACATCATTAATTACTAGTTTGGTCAACGGTAACTGCAGTTTCAAAAATATTACATACTCATGAAACTATGCAAGCAAGTACACTAAACATGCGAAATATGTGTAATTGAAGTCACCCAACGCTCGCGGATCAAATCAATTTCTCACAAGCCGAGTGCCTCGGGGGTAACCACGACCTCCAAGCTTCACTCATAGTACAACCTATACAATGATACCTCCTCTTAACTCATAACCGAGAACAATTACAACAGTGGTATTAGCAACGCCGAGAATAACATACATACATACCATTTTTTTTTTCCAAAAAGGGATACATCGTTGGCTTTCAAAGCCAATATATCCAACCGTAACGGTTCTAAGTTTCCAATACATAAATTACTTATTACATGAACACTTATATAGTTCTAAAAGTAAAAGTAATAGCTAAAATGTGCAATCACCACGCGGTGGATAGATAAAAATTTGAGGCAACAATAACCTCAATCCAATAAACTTAAATCTTGAAATCTCCCTACTTACAAGTACGAGGACGATAAAAGTATGAGGTTTTCGTCTACGAAAAGCATTTCGAGTATAATTTCCAGAAGCATAGGGCCCACTGCCCAGAAAGTTTCCAAACCAAGGTGGATAATTACCTATTTTACCCCGTATTTATCAAAGTCGTCATTTTCCAAAAATTTTATCAGCTACACTTAACTGAGTGTATCTCCGAAATTGTGCTGTCGCAATGCTGATACGGACGCTCAATCTAAGTTGGTTCAACATCTAGAACTTATATTTTTACATATTTAGGTGTTGCTATATAAGTTTTTGAACTTATTACTCATTCAAATTTTGGTCTTAATTTTTGACTAGTTTTGCCATTTCGGCGATATTTTATTCGTCGGGTGTCGATATGACTCCATCCGAATTCCTACATATACCTAAGAGGTTTCTCTACCTCCTAGTCTAATTTCCCAGGTCTTCATAGACCAAAACTATTTTAAAACAAACACAACAAGCTACTATCCCAAAGCAGTCCCCAAAGAAATTTTGACAAACTTTTGTAGTTTACGAAAATGAGCGTAATTTGAAATTTATAGATGCTTTTGATGTGAAACTAATTGGAGGTGATAGTCCTAATAGTCTTCTACAAGAACCTAATTTTTATTTTGAAAATTTATTACAAAAATATGGAGTTATACTCCTTTTCCTAACGGTATACCAGATTTGACTAGTTTTAGTAAAACGACGATATCTCACTCATCCGGGGGAGATATGACCCCATCCAAAGAACCACATACACTTAAGACATATGCCCAATCCTATTGGATTTCTCAGGTGCCTTAAGACCAAAAATAATTCACAATCAATCCCACAACCTGCTGGTTACAAACTGCCGTATAATCCATTTCAAAATCCAATCAAACACCATTTTAATTTCCTTCAAACGCCAATACAAAGCCATACCCAATGACTTAACACTCTTTCAAACACATCAACTCATGGGTTTCCAGACCCAAATATCTCAAGAATTACTAAGTAGAAGTTGACACGAAAGAATCAAAGCATAACTCACCAAGTTTATTCGAAAGTTCCAAAAATAGCCGTTTCCAAACGACACGTTACACGAAAATAAGTTAATAGTGTTTTTCAAAAAAAACCATGAAAGGGTTATGGGAATGAATATAAAATGTCGCACTTCCATCAGACAGAAAATCTCAAAACGATAAATTACGAAACAACATATGCGATTCAAAATCAATAAGAAGAGTATTCAAATTCAAAATCAATTAGTAAAATTTTCAAGTTGGGATCGAAAACTAAGTCGAGTCGACATACAAAAGAAAAACAAAAATAATAATCGCGGAAAAAGTTATCGAAGAAGATCGTCATAATTAGCAAACGATGTTTTTTATCATGTATCGAAAATATTTTTATCATATCGCATCGAGATGTTTAAAAGAAATTAAAACTTTTGCAAGAAGTCGAATATCAAGATATATTTAATCGTGTATCATAGAACGGCATGCCCGGTATAATATATATATATATTGTAATATATATATATATATATGTATATATATATATATTATTATATATATTTATATTAATGATATATATATATACTTTATGTATCGATATTATATATATATTATATGTATATATTATAGTATATATATATATATATATATATATTTATATGTATAAATGTTATGTATATATGTACTATAAAAATTGGTTATATATGTATATGTATATATATATATATATATATGTAAATTTGTATATGTAGATATATAGGATAAAAGATCAAAATAAAAAGACAATTATTCGGTTTGAGACGATAAAAAGATTTATTTCTTTTACAAAAGTTCTCAAAAAAAATTCTGAAAAATTCACAAGATATGTGTTTGTTTGGTGCTTGAAAAAGTTTAAAGGAAGTTTTTCTAAAAGTGGATAGTTTTGCGAAAAAAAAAATTATTAAACACAAAACGTTTGTGCATTTAAATCGGTTTTTTTGTGCAACAAAAATTTAGTGTTTTTGTCCCAACTTCTTTTGACTTTTTGCCATCAAAATTTTACTTCGCATCAAAACTATAAACATAAGTCGATAAAATTTTGTGCATCAAAATTTTTTTGGTGCATCAATAGAAGAGTATTCAAAATTTCAAATTCATTTAGTAAATTTTTCATAATACACATGTGATGAGAAATCCTCTTGCGCGTCCTAGATCCTAAACCCCACATAATTGAGTTATGATCATTCTTTTACTTACACGCGTCAATACTTTATTGAAAACTTTCTATTTTCGGAAATGTTCAATTTTTAGAAAGTTACTATTTTCGGAAAGTGACCATCTTTAGTAAGTCCCGTCATCTAATTATATTTATAATAACATTTATTTATCTCGTCGAACTTTTGATGCCGAAACTCGGTTATTAATTACCCGTATCTGAGTTTTATCCCGTATATTACAAGAGTTACTATTTTTAGAATCATCCACGTTCGTAAAAGTCGTTAAGTCTTAAATGTTATACTCGTAAAAATAATAGCGTTTATTATTTTTATAAGCATTCAACAAGTCCCACATCAACCCGTTGACTTTCAAAAGCCAACGTTAGACTTTATTTGACTTTTACCTTATATATATATTCGTGAGAAGGGATAAAAGATTTATTTTTTAAAAAAAGTTCTCAAAAAATTCTGAAAAAATTCCACAATATCGTGTATGTTGGTGCATGAAAAAGTTGTAAAGGAAGTTTTTCTAAAAGTGGATAGTTTTGCGGGAAAAAATTATGAAAAAAACGTTTGTGCATTAAATCGATTTTTTGTGCATCAAAAATTCGTTTTTGTACCCAACTTCTATTGACTTTTTGCATCAAAATTTTATTGCGCATCAAACTATAACAAGTCAAAAAATTTGCGCATCAAAAAATTTTTGTGCATCAAAATTTCTTTTTTTGGGCATCAAAAAAACGTATAAAAACTCAAAATTAGAAAAACTTCTTTTACAAAAGTTTTATGCACCAACATACCTGATTTAATGGAATTTTTTTAGAATTTTTCGAGAACTTTTTTAAAAAAAGTTTTCTTTTTATCCTTCTCACGAATATTTGTCTTTTTATTTTAACCTTCCTCTATATATATATATATATATATATATATATGTTTACTATAAGAATTTACTTATATTACTTAACTATTTTACTTAAATAGTGTAAGTATATTAAACTAAGGTATGAGTTGGAAGCATAATATTTTTGAAGTTAAGTTGTCAACCATCACACCACTAAAACATTTAAGATAACCGTACAACATGCGTCTAACCTCTATGCATCATACCTGAAAACTATTTTGGAAGTGAATGATTAAAATGAGACATTAACTGGACTAGGTCGTGTTCGGACGTCGTTGCATTTGCTTGTGCGATATTGAGTTGGCTGATTGAGACTTTTGCTTGATGTGAGTTCTCGTAGACCCACTTTTTAAATCTTTTTCCATTGGGGAAAATGATACTCAAATGTGTTTTGAACTGTTTTCTTAACTGTGCGAAATGTGGTTTTATTTTTGGGACAATTGATGTGCTTATGACGGCTATGTGAATGATATGTATTGGTACGATATTCTGTGTGGTTCTTCGCCCTAAATATAGCTCCAGCTGGTAGGATTTAGGTGCGGTATGTCATTCGGGGTTACGACCCTAAGAGCGTTGGTACACGTTGGTGATAAGACTAGCGGGGATGCTAGGTCTTGGTACATGATTAGCGGGGATGTAAGTCATGGGTTTGTGATTATTCTGCATATATTCACTGTCATATAGCACAATTGTCTAACTGTTTGAGATATTAGCACATCGACTGGGTTTTGAATCAAACCTAGGAGCTCACCAATATTATTGTTGACGTTTTCGAGTATCATTTTCAGGTGAAGAAAATGATCGTTAAGGTTGAGATGTGTGTAGGATGGGTTCTGGGGAAACACCATTATTTGCTAGAAACTCAGAAAACCACACAGATGCCTTAAAAAATCCAAACAATGCCCTAATTTTGCAGACAAAAAATTGTTTTTTCAGGCAATTCTGGCCTGCATCAAATTTTATCTGCGCATCAAACATATAAACACAGTTAAAAAATTGTGGGTTTTTCACCAAAATTAAGGTTTTTCTCATGAATCCCATCCCTATATACCTATATAGTATATATAGGTATATATTATCTATATATATATGTATTTATATATATAAACACACACACATATATAGATTATATACATATATATAAAAATACACAGCACCTCACAACCCCACACACACACACCACACACACACACACACACACCCTATATATATATATATATATAATATTTATATTTATATATTAAATGCATGTGAAATATCTTAAGAGGGATCAACCATATTAGGGGTAAGGTAGTATGAAGATTGTTACCGATGGTTTCTTTCTTCACACTCGGTTTCCCTAGCCGTCTTTGCCAATTTCAATATCTTATAGCTAGTTTTCCAGGAGCTAATGCGCACATCCATCAACAAGAAGCAACATCAAAAGGATCTACAACCTAAGTTTCATGCAATCATAAGTAAATACAAAGGAGGGTTTAGCCTAGCATGTTATAAAGAAAGCAAGAGCATAAATCAATCACACAACACATAGACATATTGAATGATTAATGATAAATAATCTTACTTGATTAAAACATGGATTGAAAGTAGTTATAATAGGGTTTTGAGGCCCTAAAATGACCTAAAAGCTTCAAGAACAACTAGGGTTCGTCTCCTAAAATTATACAAAGTTGCCTCCTAAAACCCTAAAATTGGTTTTGTATATATATTAAAAATAGTGCAACGGCGTCACTTTGAAGTCGTGACGCCGTTGCCACGTGGATGATTCTAGATCCTCTTTAAGTCGGCCACGTCTTGACGCCAACGTTGGATCTCTGACGCCATCACAATGAAGATCCTGACCCTGTCGCTTTATGATGGCGACGCCGTATCCACGCTCTGTATGCACAATTCTTTATGATTTTTGGCGTAGAGTCGTAATCTTGTCCATTTTTTCTCCAAATGATCCCAAGTCACGTGTATTTCCTCCAAATGCCATCCAAGTGTTAAAAACCTGAAACAAACGATTAAGCACATGATCTGGAAATATTTGCATGATTAGGAGTTAATGACCTGAAAAGTGTATTAAAATAAACACCTATTCAAATAACCCTACACTTCGGTGATTTTGCTTGTCCTCAGCAATTATGCTTTTCTACCTAGACAATTAGCAATATTGGGGTCATTTACCCTACTCTTAAACGTAGTGGATAACACAACCTTCTAGACCTCATAATTAAAAGCACAAAAAGTATATACTAGCACCTTACATAAGTGTTTGGGATTCTCTATTTCACTCGGTTGTATAATAAATTATAACAACTATAGGAAACGAAAAATCAACACTCATTACATGTCATAGCATATAAATTACAATAGGCTTGATAAAGGATCAAAACCTCCACCGCTAGGCTCAAGTACTAGTCATTACTGTCAAAAAGGTCTTTAAAAAAGTTGTGGGGTGTAGGTGTAAGATAAAATTAATGGAAACAGAAACGAAAATGGATGGGATATATTTGGGTGGCTTTTGGGTGAATTTGGGTTGAAAGGGTTAGCTAATTATTTATACGAATATACGCTGATTTGGTTGCTAAGCCAAGACTCAGACAAAGATATACAAACTCTACATAACTATACATCAATCTCTTTCTTTTTCTTTTCTTGACTCTAATATAAACATAGACATAAGCAAATGGAAGCCCGTATATTTTTTTCACTTTTTTTATATACATTTTTTTCGTACACTTTTGCCCCGCCATTGCTTAAACATATAATACATCATGGGGCTTTATAGATACACCCCTACACATGAACTTTTACATACTCGACATTTACAATCTAACTAATGACCCAATTTGAGGTGGATCAACATAACATGGAGCTTATTGAGCTCTATTAGGGGTAATAAATTTACTTCTTTCCCAATTCTTCATAAGATGAATACTACCATGAATCCTAATCGTCCCAAAACTGTATTTACAAGGATAAGGACTTAGCAACCGTGTACTCAAATAATTAAAGTGGGTTAATTACAATAATGTACTAAAATACTGAGTACATACATGTAGGGAAGGGTTTGGGTGTAACGATGGTTTAAGGGTTAACAATGCTCTTCATTAATAGTTCGGCTTAACCAGAAAATTACAAGAACCGTGAAAAGGATAGGCTCAGAGGGTTGTACTAGGGGTATTCTGCACTAAAAATGAGTGCATGGCAAGGGTGTGGGATAGTTATATGACCGAGTGGGGGGGGGGGGGGGTGACATATAAACAATTACAAGTTTAAAACATAGGTTAATCCTAGTGCCTCGTATCTAGCAAATCCATAGTCTCACTATGGCTGGGTCTCGGGATGCATACAAAAACAGATCCTAGAATTTAAATACTACTGTTACACTATATAATTCAATACGATACCAATGCTCCCGAAAAGGCGACAAGACTGCTTGAGAATTTGAGCAGCTCTTCTAGGATTAGTTTTACGAAAACATTAATAACGCAGCGGAAATATTAAGAACAATAATGCTATCTCAAACAAGGTTAAACTACTAAACATGAGCCTTATTTATGTGATCAGAATAAATGAGGACTACACCATCACTATCTATACACTAATCTACTACTACTACTAAACGTGTACACACACACGCTTTTGCTAGACTCTCATTGAGAAGTCTGCTATTCTATTCTATGGATGGATCTAAACTACATACCTTAGACCTCCTTTTATAGTATAAGGAGTCAAGGTTTACATGGAAAACTAATAATGATAATAATGATAAAATCAATTAGTTATTCAATCATTATCTTTGACCAAATCTTTCAATTCTTATCTTTTGTAGTATTCTTTGACTACAACTTTGGTCCTTCATGTTTCCATCTTGTTTCATTCGTGTTTTGTCTTATCAACTCAAAATATAATTCCCAACAATCTTCCCTAGCTAATAATGACAAAACCCAATAAGCACGAACTTCCCATTAAAGTTGATATACGAATGAAACTTCCCCTTAATCCATGCTATACCACCAAGAATCATCAAGCTGCAAATCATCAAATCTTCTTCCCCTTTTTGTCATCATCAAATAGGGGTCTTCTGTAGATGAGCAACTTGTAAACATTTCCCTTTCAGTGGTACATGTAGATGGTTAAACATGTTAACAATAAGCTTCCCCTGAAAGTATGCTAACCATCTCTTGAATCTCGAACTTAGAAGGCTCCATGTAGTAATTATTGATGAAGAAAAATAAGTATAACCCATTTGTTGAAGAAGTAGAATTTCCCAAACTTGTGTCTTATGTCTTGCACTACCCACATGACGTCGAACTCATACCAAGACAAAATAGAAGTAAATTCACAAATCTTTACAAACTCTAACTATATGAGACACTGAGCACAACAACGTAACTCCTTAAAGTGATAGCAAATGTACGTAGTAAGCATCATAAGGTAGATTGTACACCTTTGCTAGATTCATCAAGTCTTCGTCATCAACAATTAAGCACAAACAAGTTACCTCAAAATGTTGTAAGCCATTTGAGATATGATAAGCACGCACCTGGTGAAATTATAACAACAGGCAAAAAAGCAATAACCAATTTTCTTCATAATAATCCCCAAAAACGAGGCCATTATTTCATCATCTATCCGAGATTCAAACCCGTGAGTTATCCGATATCTGATAAAGCTAGCGGTACAAACTAGCTATGTCGGATAGCACTAACGGTACAAACTGCTTCAAAAAGCGGTATTAACAAACCAAAGCACTTAGCGACGCTTTTTCTGTCTCAAAACTGTTACAAAGCTGTCACCATACCGTCACAGATCTGTTGCAAAAACTGTCACTAATCCAATTGCTCCTTCCTCCCATGGCATATAGTAACACTTTATCTATCGCTACACTGTTGTTAATCGAGCAATACTATCTTTTCAAAGACAGTATTAACCATGAATAGCCACCAGTAATAACTCACAAGGAGCAGTACTAACACGAATAAGCAGTATTAAATCCAGCTTGGCATGAGCACGAACAGTAGAAACATCCAGGCAGCACAAACATCAAATCAAATAACAGTATTAACCTACATGTGCACAAACAGTATTAACTTAATACTTTTAAAACTGTTTAACAAATATACAATGACCGCATGTACTCGAATCAGTAATGATAATAATAACCGCATGTACTCTGATACCACATTGTTGAAACCTTAATTATAGGCTTCATAGATCGTTTTGCCCATCTAGGATATCATAACATTAATCACGCAGCGGAATAATAAATAAGAACAACAATGTTATGAACAAAGTTTTTATTCATAAACTAATAAACTATAAACTATTCGACTTTAATCAGTCGACTATGAACTATTACATAAACTAATAAGCTAACTATTAGACTCTTATTGTAGAGATCTAACTATGATGGATAATTAAACTACATACCTTAGACCTCCTTTTATAGTATAAAGAGTCAAGGTTTACATGGAAACTAATAAAGATAATAATGATAAAATTAATTATCTTTGACTAAATTAATTATCTTTGACCAAATCTTGTTCTTGTTCTTATCTTTGACCAATTAATTATATTTGACCAAATCTTGTTCTTGTTCTTATCTTTGACCAAATCATTATCTTTATCTTTGACCAAATCTGAGAGAATCTTCCAATTCTTATCTTTTGAAGACTTCTACAATGACGACTTTGGACCTTCTTGTTTCCATCTTGTTTCATTCATTATTTTGTCTTTATCAACTCAAATATAATTCCTAACAAAGACCATACGTATACATCCATAATGACGGAATAGATACATATGAAACACTGGGGGGGGGGGGGGGTGGGGGGGTGGATTGCATTCGAACCTTAACTCGAGAAATCTAAAGGTATAAATTATCTTGGGTATCAAAAATGGATACCCGAATTCTTCTATAGATCTAAAGGCGAACCTCACATTTTTGGGGTGGAATTTTGAGGGTTTTTGTGGTAGTCATATACATTCCTATCTATGAGACGCTATTAATACTCGGCTTTTGTCAGTATGTGTCATAAAAAATTTTAAATTTTGGTCAAAATTACCTTTTTATGCTATGTTTTGATATATTACCTATCATTTTAAGGACAAAGCAAATGGTAATTGAAGGAACGGTTTCTACGGCTTATTTCCCCCTACACTTAAGTTGAACATTGTCCTCAATGTTCTATAGAAGTACATGTAAAAACAAATAAAGAGAAAAAAAAACAAGTAAAAGAAACTAGTACTCCCCTGGTTTGCTCAATAATGGAGAAGAAACATGCGATAACTGGTTAGATCATCCTCCAAGAATCATCCAATGAAACTTTCTAAGAACTTCCAAGCTTCTTCTCGTCAAATATAACCTGTAAATCAAAGACAAAGACAGCTACACCAAGCGTAAAATTGGCGGGATATGATATATACAATGAGACTTTAGGGCTGACTCTAAGAAAGCAGTAAAGATAGGATGAAAGCGATGATATAATAATAGGTTTATGCAGGTTTACAACAAAATTACTAATTCAAAATATTGCACATTTTATTTTTCAAAAATACTTGAAAAATTTAGAATCTTCACATTGCTGGAGACGCGACGCCGTCGGGTTTAATCTCGTCGCCGTTTCCACGCACTGTGAAGATTTCCTCTTCGTTTTTAATGAGAAATTTCCTGCACATAATTTTATTAATTATACCTGTATAAAACACTGCATAAAAACATGGAATTAATCATTACAATCATATGACTCGAAACTGACACAAATTAATCTAAACAATTTATTTTAAATGTTTGAATCTGGTTCTTATAAACCGGATATATCCCCTACACTTATTTTATGCAAAATACCTTTGATTGTAGATAAGACGAAGTTACAAACAAACAAAGCATGATTACAAAATGATTCAAACATTATAAAACAAACAATAAAGAATAAAACACAAGACACTCCTAAATGCAGGAAAGTAAATATTAGGTTGCCACCCAAAAAGCACTTTTCTTTATTTACGAGTCTTGTAGCTAGACTCGAAGTCATATGTCCGTACGTGACTTATCCTTCATCATCCACTCCAGTCATATATTCGAGTCCAAGCTCTAGACATTCTTTGTAAAACCTTAATATTTTGCTCATCACATACTCCAATCCCTTTCAATGTCTTTTCGTACTGAGGTTAGAATGACATGTGTCTCTTTTTCTAGGTACCAATGGTTGTATGTTCTATTGATGTGTTCGTTGTGTAGGTGTTTTATTTTATGTATCAAGTTTTAACTATTTATTTTATGCGACTATACCTAAAAACAACACTTTTAACAGGCAGGGTTCCCGATCAGATTGGATGTTTCATGGTAAGTAGGGTAGTCGATCACAAGAGAGAGAGAGTTAAACTCTTAAGTTTATCAGTTTATTTTCAGTTAAGCTATGTTAGTACAGAATTAATCTAATTTAAACCTAAGTTAAACCTAAACTAATGATAAGGGGGGTTTTAGCTTGAGAGACTGGCATGAAGTTTAGTTATCTAACCTAAGGTTTTGATGACAAGTAAAGCAATAAACAAACACAAGAAGACAAACAAACGATTGAGAAATGATCGAGAACTAATGTAAGGAAAACATATCAACCATGAATAATCAGATAAAATGTAAGTTTGTTTATTTATTGCAATGATTGTTTATCCGAGGGGCATATATTCCTAGACTTAGGCGGGTACTTCTTCCTAAGGACCTAGACACGCTTAATTCTGTCACAAAAAATTTTTTAGAAGCATCACAATAAAGCATCCTTATGATCATTATAAATCTTATCTTAACGATCTAAGTACTGGTGCTCTTATAAACCTTGAGCTCATCGCGACTTAACCCACTTATGATAACGACGGTTATATATACTAGTTAGTCTACTTGGTCTAAGTCCTTACAATGTAATAGCATTAAAACGTTGATATACCCATGTCAAAAAGTGTCAACTAATCTTACACAATACTACATTCACAATAAAATGTCCAAATAATATAACCTATTCTGTTCTATAAAA
Source organism: Tanacetum coccineum (assembly GCA_026074375.1). Classification (NCBI taxonomy): domain Eukaryota; kingdom Viridiplantae; phylum Streptophyta; class Magnoliopsida; order Asterales; family Asteraceae; genus Tanacetum; species Tanacetum coccineum. The sequence continues at coordinate 26,044 of BQNB010036880.1, read as the reverse complement.
CTCCCATTAGCATATGGATAGCTATCCTAGATCTTAGCATATCCTCGGCCCAAACAACACCAACTGATGCAGCGCAAATATATAGTATGGCCTAGACCCCAGATTGAATTATACGGTCGGCCCATACTTAAGCAAATAAACACAATATAAATTGATTCAAAAACATTAAACACACATCGCCCCACTAGATAAATTACTCTATCGACGAATAAACAAGACACAAACATTAAACATTCATATTAACCCCACGGGTACGATACCTAAAGGTATCAGCCGATAGTTATTGTAAAAATACACACGGTTTGATATATGAACATTAAAATAGAGAAACCTTAATCAAACACATATTCGGTTTCTCAAACATTACAAGAGTTTTCCTATGATCTTGAGGCTCTTTTCTGACCTTCTAGACTCCTTTATTTATCTCTTGGCGGACTTGGTGGTTCGACGTTTAGGGATTCACTTGCATACCTAAAACTGAGTTTAGGGTCGTCTATTTATAAGGTCTAGAAGTCGGTTCGATACGGCGTATCCAAGGGATTGGATATGACATATTGAAGTTTCTTAGAGTAGGGACCACGTTTGATATCTTCTAGAATATTCACATACTATATATCCAATATGGCGTATTGGTCTTCTATGGATACGGCGTATGGAGTCTCCAATCCTTCGTGGTTATTTATTGGAATGTTAGGCATGGAGAAGGTGGGGATACGCCCGTATCTTCTTGATGGACTACGGGTGGGGGCCGTTCATGATTAATACAACCACGTTTTGGTTCTTCTTTGTTAAACAAAGTCTTATATACGGCTTATCGTTGATGTGGATACGGCATATTCTTCAAAGTCAGGCAATGGTCTTTTGATTCGCCAAAGTCTTGGACCCCTTCCTGGCGGATGAGGTCTGTAGAATGAAGACAATCGGATTGGCTTGGCAGATCTGGTGTACTGGTCTCGTAAATTAACTCTTCGTTTTGCTCCAAAGTGCCGGGGCCTTCTTAGCTTAATCTGCAACCTAGTTCGCACATTAGTTGTCTGCCACATGTTCGCAAATACAAGCGATTAATAATAAATAGACGTATTTTTGTATGTCACTCGAATATCCACCCACTTGAATCCTACTTGTCATAAGGTAGCCTTAGGAGTTTTATAAAATTGGTAGCAGTTTGGTGTTTTTCCGGTTGGGTGGGTTGTGTTTTGTGTTGGTGTTGGGGGCTTGTTTTTTTTTTCTTTGTTTTGTTTTTATTTTGTTTGGTTTTTGTTTGTTAAAGCATTTTTTCGATCGATTACTAGTACACATACCAAACACCGTCATGGAATATGGAAGATGAAAACACTCAAAATTACTCAAACTAATCTATGTTGATTAATGGAAATAATTCGCTTTATTGCTTCAGTCATGATGAGTATTCTTCGATAAGTCTTGGGCAGGATACGCATCTTCACCATTAAAGCCAAGGGTAACAAGTTTATATAAAGGTAAATATGGGTTTTTATATGGAAAGGCTTACGGTTTGATCATTCTACAATCTTTCACCAGAAGTACCACTCTAACAGGGCAGCTGAAGTACACATACATGGCCGTAATGACGGAATAGACATGTGTGTTCGATCATATCCCTATTTGAATTTATACCAACGGTTAGGATGGAAAGAATGATATAGAGGTAGGGACCTTTAACTTTCACAAAAAGTCGTAAAACCAACGAGGCATCTGAGACAGATACCTCGCCGTAATGATGGAAATAGGCAGCCATCTTCGAATAAATCCTCACTCGCGTAAAACTAGTGGCTAATCATCAGGTGGGAGGGAAGTAAATTGTTGTTAAATAAAAGTCAAGAAACAAATAGATTAAGCCTAAAGTACAAGTTGCTAGACACTTTTCTCGACCGTTACCATGATAAAGACACAACTATATACAACGTCTTGATCATTATCAAAACAATAAACAACCTAAGTGGCATTCCCGAACAGTTACTTCCCAATCATCCCAAAATTTACATTACTCTTACAAGGCAAGTGACGGATTATCTTTACACTTTGTTGCAAATACTTTACATCATTGATTTTCGATCCTTCGTGTAATTCCTTCGATAGTTGCGAAACGATTATCTTTAAACTTTCCTTCTTTTTTTGTTACAAATTTTCTCTTCTTTTTTTGCAATACCTAAAATCTCGGTGTAGTTTCACCATCTTCATGATCATAATAATTCCGAATAATTTCTTCGATAGTTCTTCGTTCTTCGAACGTACCATTAATTGTGATGGTAGTAAAATCACATGAGTTTTGACTACTAATATACATTCCCGTTTGCAATGTGCAAATTTCTAACCGCACCAAAGATAGAAAAAATGGACACAAGGACTCGCGATGAAAAATACAAACTTTACACTTTAAGCAACTAGAAACTGTAAATTAAACTTAATCTAACAGGGTAGGTTAAGGTGTAAGGGTGTAACGAAACAAATAGTTGGTGTAATTCCTAAAGGATTAGCTCTACGGGTTGTTCTAGGGGAATCTTACTCTGAAAGTGAGAGTAAACAAAGGGTTTAAACGGGAGGTTAACTAACCAGTGTAGTTAGTTAATACACAACATGGAAAGGCGATTTAGGTGTAATCCTAAAAATTTACCTATTTAAACAAGTTACTTTAATTAAATCCATAATACTCATCACTGTGGTCTCGAGTGATATACCAAACTGGCACACTTATATTTTTGTGGAATTTGGGTAAACATTTGGAAACGGAAAGGTTAAATCCTCACAATATCTAACAAGGGTTATTGTGTATCGGGTTTGTAGCAAGTACTGTCACAAAAGTATGCTTGAATTTTTTTAAAATTTGAGCATAATTTAAGCATTTTAGTATGAAAAATAGGACAAGGTATTATGTTGATTGGGCATCCCCTCACTTGGAATTATAATAACGTCTTTGTTGTATATGATAAAACATTTTATGAAATGTTTGTTTAAGAACTAGAATGAGACGCTCCCCTGATTTTGTTCTGTAGATTCTCCATGTTGAGTTTTATAATACCAATGGAATGCAAGATGACAGCAGAACCTCAAGTAGGACCCATTCCCAGTGAACCAACAACGGAAAAGGGAATCAAAGTGGCAACCCATCCTGAATACCCCGAGCAGACCGTTACTAGAGGCGAAAGCCTGTTTGAGAAAGGAAGAATGGAGTTGTGTAACCTACTTAAGGATAACCTAGACGTATTCGCCTAGAAGCCAGTGGATATGACAGGAGTCCCAAGATCTATAGCGGAACATCGATTGAATATCCGAGAGGGATACCCCCCGATAAGGAAAAAAAGAGAGGTCAGGCCCCAGATAGAAACAAAGCCTTCCAAGAGGAAGTCACAGTGCTGGTGGAAGCACAAATTATGAGGGAGGTGCACTATCATAGCTGGCTTTCAAACTCGGTCATGGTAAAAAAGCATGATAACAGCTGGAGAATGTGTGTAGACTTTACGGACTTAAATAAGTCGTTTCCCAGGGACTGCTACCCCATCCTAGAAATTGACTGGAAAGTTAAATCACTCTGCGGGTACCCCTTCAAGTGTTTTTTAGAAGCCTATAAGGGATATCACCAAATATATATAGCGGAAGAGGATGAAGAAAAGATGGCCTTCCACATAAGCCAATGCTACAGTCTTTTTATACCAAGATGCCCCTTCGCCTTAAAAACGTCAAAGCACAGTATCACAGACGGCATGTACAAAGCATTTATGAAAGACAAATAGGCAGAAGATCGCATATTAGCGGCTTATAGACAAAGCTTTTGAAAGACAAATAGGCAGAAATATGGAAGTATATGTCGATGACCTCATGATAAAAAGCCACACGGAATAAGAAATCCTTAGAGATATCGAAGAAACCTTCAACACCCTGAGAAGGATAAACAAGAAGTTGAATCCTAAGAAATGAACCTTTAGGGGCAGAAGAAGGCATGTTCCTAGGCCATGTCATAATCACAAAGGGGATAAGAGCATGCCCGGAAAAGGCAAAAGCAGTAGTAAACATGCAGAAACTTGCAGCCCCATGAACGTTGAAGGAAAAATCTAGTCAGATCCTCAATGGAATATTAGTAAGCTTAAACAGATTCCTATCCAAATCCGCGAAGAAAGCATTACCCTTCTTCAAAACTTTGAAAAATAACATAAGGAAGAGTGACTTCGAGTGGACAATGAAAGCAAAAAGGGCAATTTAAGAGATGAAATGATGCATCGCTGAACTCCCAATGCTAATAGCAACAAAGCCAAGAGATGAACTAATAATGTACCTTTGTGTAAATAGGGAGGCAATTAGCATGGTCTTATTAACAAAAAGAGATTCGTAACATATGCCAGTCTATTTTTTCAGTTGCGCCTTACAGGCCCTGAAATTAACTACAGCCCGATGGAAAAGCTGATACTGGCCTTGGTGCATGCAACAAGGAGGCTAAGAAGATACTTTCAAGCACACCCGGTAGTAGTATTACGGATCAGCCAATCAAACAAATCTTGTCATGACTTAAGAATGCCAGAAGAATAGCAAAATGGGCTTTCGAGCTGGGAGTGCATGATATTAGCTACAGGCCAAGAACATCAGTCCGAGGTCAAATCCTGGCAGATTTTATTGCACTGAAGCGGGATGAAGATGCCTCACCTACAGGGATACCAATAGAGGAGGAAATCTCAGAGCCGTAGACTCTCTTCACAGACGGATCTTCAAGCCTAGAAAGGTCAAGGGCTGGGCTCATCCTTACAAACCCAGAAGGGATGAAGTTCACCTATGCATTAAGATTTGAATTTGTAGCATCCAACATTGAGGCAGAATATGAAGCATTAGTAGACTGCGAATCACGGAACAGATGGGTGTAAAGAACCTAGCGGCAAATGTCAATTCCCTCCTGGTAGCCAATCAAATCAACAAATCATATATAGCAAAGGAATAGAGCATGATCTAATACCTAGAAAAAGCTAGGGCACTCATCAGCGGTTTCAAAAAGTTCACCATCGAGCAAGTCCCATGAAGTGCAAACAAGAAAGCAAACGAGCCCAGTAAAATTATGTCCACCAGTTTTGCTCACCTAACTATACAAGTTCTGGTAGAAGTGTTAAAAAGAAAAATAAATTGATGAAAAGGAGATCTTTGAAGTAGTGGAAGAAGAAGGATATACTTAGATAACACCGTTACCTGATTACCTCATGGATGGTACTTTACCAGTAGAAGTAAAAAAGGCACGAGCAATAAAAATCAAATCAAGACAATATACCGTGATCGATGGTGTCATATACCGAAAGTTATTTCTGGAATCGGGCTATGATGTGTCGGACCGCTACAAGCAGAATACGTAGTGAGGGAAATCCATGAGGGGTCCTACAGCATGCACTCCAGACCAGGGTCTGTGATCGCAGAAGCAGAGAAGCGGTCAAGAACTAATGTAAGAGAAACGTATCAACCATAAATAATCCGATAAAACACAGGTTTGTTTATTAGTGCAATGATTGTCATATCTCGAAGGGCATATCATTCCTAGGCTTAGGCAGTACTTCTTCCTAAGACCTAGACATGCTAATTCTGTCATAATTAGACGCATCCGCATAAAGCATCCTTATGTTGATTATAATCTATCTTAGGATCTAAGTAATGGTGCTCTTACTAAACCCTAGCTCATCGAGACTTTACCCACTTACTGCTTAACGGCTCTTTATATACTAGTAGTCCACTGTCCGAGTCCTTACCAATGGAATAAGAACGTACTCGTTGATACCAAGGTCACCTTATGGCTCAACTAAGCTCACTAATCTAAAGGCAAAGATAGGTCAATATTTGTGATCCTATGATTCTAGATATATAAATTGCAATATGGAGAGCTATCCCGAACTCTTAGCCTACGCCCAAACAACACCGAAGTTGCAGCGCATTAAATATGTAGGACTAGACCCAGTTGAATGATAGGTCGCATACTTAAGCACGTAAACGAATATAAATTGATAAACATAAACAACAATCAATGATAAATTAAGCAATCGAGATAAACAAACCAAACATTAGATCTTCATAAACATGGCTGATACCTGAAGGTATCAGCCTCGATCGAAATACACACGGTTTGATATATGAACGATTAAAGTAAAGAAGCCTCGATCAAACGCGTATTCGGTTGTGCGAAGATTACAAGAGTTTTCCTATGATCTTGAGGCTCTTTTCTGACCTTCTAGGCTCTTCTAATCGTCTCTTGGTCGACTTGGTGGTTTAGGGATTCACTTGCATACCTAAAACTGAGTTTTGGGTCGTCTATTTATAGTGTCTGGAATCGCGTCGATACGCCGTATCCATCCATGTGGGATACGGCGTATTGGGGATTTCTTCGAGTAAGGACCACGTTTGATATCTTCCAGAATCTTCGTGTATAATAAACATTGAATACGGCATATTGAAGTTCATGGATACGGCGTATTAGTCTTTATGTCTTCGTGGTTTCTTGTGAAGTATAGGCACGGATACGCCGTATCTTCTTGATGGATACGGCGTATTGATGTAAAACCAATTAATTCTTCATCGTTGACCAAAGTATTATATACGGCGTATTGTTGATGTGGATACGATGTATTCTTCAAAGTCAGGCAATGGTCCTTTGAATCGTCAAAGTCTTGGATACGTTGTATAGGTCTAGAATAATACGGCGTATTTGCTGTCAGATCAGTAGACTTTCTCGAACTCTTCATTTATGCTCTAAAATGCGTGCCTTTTAGCATAACTTTACCATGTACTCCTTAATTACTGCAATTCTCAAATATAAACTATTAAGTAACAATTCTTTGCAATAACTATAAAAAAATGGATTTATAACATGGGATAAATGATGCTATAAAATAGACGTTATATGATGTCATCAAATATCCCCCACTTGAATCCTACTTGTCCTCAAGTGGCCTTTAGAAGTTTAGAAAAATGTATCCCTAAGGATATTTTCCGTTTAAAGCATTTATTCGACAAGTACACAACCAAACACCTCACGAAATAGGAAGATGAAAACACTCAAATCACTCAACTAATCTATGTGGTAACATGGTAAAGATAGTGGACCAAAATTGTAGTTTTCTCAAAAATATAAACAATTAAGTACCAATTCTCGCAATAATTATACAAAATGGGTTATTTACATGGGATAAATGATGTTATAAATTTGACGTTATTTGATGTCATCAAATATCCCCCCCACTAGAATCATTTGTCTTCAAGTAACATTTAGAAGTTTACAAAAAATGTATCCCTAAGGATATTTTCCGTTTAAAGCATTTATTCGATCAATTACAAGTACACAGCCAAACACCTTACGAAATAGGAAGATGAAAACACTCAAATCACTCAACTAATCTATGTGGTAACATGTAACTAATTCGTTCAATTGCTTGGTTGTGACGAGTATTCTATCATAAAATTGGCAAGGATACGTATCTCCACCACTAAAGCCAAGGATTAATAAGTTTATAAAGGTAAATATGGGTTTTTATGATAAGACTTAGGGTTGATCATTCTACAATCTTTCACCAGAAGTACCATTCCAACAAGGCAGCTGAAGCACACATACATGGCCGTAACAACAGAATAGATATATGTGTTCGATCACATCCTCATTCAAATTCAACCAACGGTTAGGATGAAGAATGATATAGGGTAGGGATCTTCAAACTTTCACCAAAAGTCATAGACCAATGGCTAATTATTAGGAAAGGGAAGTAAATTGTTGTTAAATAAAAAGTACGAAACAAATAGATTAAGACTAAGATACAGCTAGACACTTTTCCCGACCGTTACCATGACAAAGACACAACTATTTACAGACTCTTGAACATAAGAAAAAAGACAACATCCAAGTTGGCGTTCCCTAACGGTCAACAACCCTTACAACCTATATTTTTACATACTCTACAAGGTAATGGCGATATCTTCCACTTTATACAATACTCTACATTATTGACTTTTCTGAACGTATCAACGAATAATCGATCATTCGTGTAATTCCTTCGATAATGCTCTTGCGAAACGATTATCTTCAAACTTTCCTTTTCTCTTTTTTTTGTTGAAAATTTTCTCATTTTTTCGATTTTGTTAACAATACTAACTACGAAACTAGGAATAATTTCACCATCTTCACGATCATAATAATTCCGGATAAGTCCTTTGATAATTCATCATTTTTTGAAAGTACCAATAATTGTGATTATAGCACAAATGCATGAGCTACGACTACTTTATACATACCCATTTGCAATGTGCAAATTTCCAACTGCACCAAAGATAGAAAATGACATAAGACTCGGGAAATACATACTCTACACTTTAAGCAATTAGCAACCGTAAATTAAACTTAATCTAATAGGGCAGGTTAAGGTGTAAAGGTGTAACGAAAAAAATAGTTGTAATTCCTAAAGGATTGGCTCTACGAGTTGTTCTAGGGGTATCTTACTCTTGTAGTGAGTGTAAAAAAAAGGTTTATACGGGAAGTTAACTAACCAATGTAGTTAGTTAATAAACAACATGGATAGGATTTTTGGGTGTAATCCTAAAAATTTACCAATTTAAACAAGTTACTTAAATTATATCCATAATACACATCACTGTGATCTCGAGTGATATACCAAGTCAAGTTCTAAAGTCTACTACATCACCAACACACTCATATTTTATGGAATTTGGGTAAACATTGGGAAACGGATAAGGCAAAATCCTCACAACATCTATCAAGGGTTATTGTGTGTAGGTTATGTAACAAGTAATTTCACAAAAGTGTGCTTGAAGTTTTTTTAAATTTGAGCATAATTTAAGCATTTTAGTGTGAAAATTAGGATAAGTAAACATTCTAATTCCATCCCCCGCTTGAATTATACAACGTCCTCGTTGTATGAATAAAACATTAAATACGAGAATTAAAATGAATTAGAATGAGAAACTCCCCTGATAATTCCTCGATAGTGATTCTCCATGATAGTTTATTGAGCAAGATCTCCATATTATAGATATTCCACCAATTTTGTCAATTTTTTTTGAGGTCCTGTGTAAATTCTCAAAAAACAAATGTAATACTAAAAAATAAGCCCCTTTCCCCCCAAAAATTTTTATTTGTTGATTAGACTCGAAATAAAAACCTAAAACTATACAGGAAGTTGATACGTTGTATCCATACCCCATGATACACCGTATTGATACCTGTGTCGAATACGCTGTATTCATTTAACGAATACGTCGTATAAACTGTGCTAAAAATAAAGACTGGATAATGTCCCATAGGTCAATACGTCATATCCATAGGGTTTAGATACTTCGTATAGACAGTCTGGGAAGACAGACTTGATAAAAACTAAAAATTACATTTTGGGTTGTCTCCCGGCAAGCACTTTTGTTTACAGAAAAGTCTTTAAGTTAGACTTGCCCCAATTTAATCCCATCCTTATAAAACAACTTGGGGTCGAACGGGATTCCAAATGGCACATATAAAGTCTTCAAAAGATTTATTAGTATCCCTTTGATAATATAACTACAAGTCATGATATTAAGATTTAATTCCTTGATAAAAGTTTCAGTTTTGAAAAATTTATTAGATGTATCATGATTTGTTTCTAAAAGCTTATTTGACCCATATGCATAGGCACCATCATCAGTATTTATTACATTACCCCCCCCCCAAAGTGTTTGATATCGATTCTATCATCATCATTGTCCTTATCCGATTTTGAATCTTCTGGATAAATTACGTTAAAAGGAAATAGATCATTAAAGTATAAAACGTTTTGTTCCTCTTCATCACATTCGGACAATGATGTTTCATCATTTAAATCAAATTTATCGATATGTTGAGGACTCATAGTAGGTTCAGTTAAGAAATCTAATTTAGACGTTAGAGCATCATTGTAAACAATGGATGGAAATTCATTCTCAAAATCTTTAAAGAAGTCTAAATCATCAATACAACTGATCGTAGGCTTGGTGACGGAAACGAAGGCATATTGACTCTATCATTATCATTTTCTGAATTCGTTTTCAAATCATTGGCAGAGATTACTTTATAAGAAAATGAGTTTTTGTCGAAAATTATCGTGTAATCTTCATCGTCGGATTCGTCAAACGATATTCTAAAGTTAATTTTATTGTCATTAAGAGGACTTACCGTGGGTTTATAGGAGTATGTGACTTCAGATGTAAATGCGTCATCGAAAACTATAGCTGGGAATTCAGTTTCAATATATATGAGATCGTAAACGTCTTCATTACGCCAGATCTTACCATACGTAGCAGTTCCCAGTTATATACCTTACCATGCCTACGAGCTTTTTCTTCCTCAAGCCTAATATACTCTTCCATAGTAATCTTGGGGTCGTCCATGTTAACCTGTAATAAATTTGCTAGGATAGAAAACTTGTCAAATAGCCTAATATGGCGTATTCAGTGAATTGAATACGCCGTATTGATGATAGAGTCGAATACGCTGTATTGGTTTAAAAAAAAATTATACGCCGTATCCAATTAATTGAATACGCCATATTCAGTATTCGACTCAGAATATTACAGAAGACTGTAAAAATGCAAAAAACACACAAACAAACAATATGCAAAAATATACAATGTAGAAGTCAAACACACAAAACAAACACACGAATATGCAAAAATAATCTAAGCTACACTAAACTAAAAATACTAACAAAACAATAATTAAACAACTTCACTCCCTGGAAGCGGCGCCAAAAACATGATGTGTCGTTGTGTAGGTGTTATTTTATGTATCAAGTTTTACTATTTATATTTTGCCGACTTAACCTAAAAACAACACTTTAACGGGCAGTGTACCCGGTCGGTGGTAGTTTCATGGTAAGTATGGTGTCGATCACTAAGAGCAAGAGCGTTAACTCTTAATTTTATTAGTATTTTAGTTATCTATGTTAGTACTAAATTAATCTAATTTATGTTAAACCTAAGTTAAACCTAAGCTAATGATAAGGGGGGTTTAGCCTGAGAGACTGGCACGGTTTTGGTTATCTAACCTAGGGTTTTGATGACAAGTAAAGCAATAAACACACACAAGAAGACAAGCAAATGATAGAGAAGCGGTCGAGCACCAATGTAAGGAAAACGTATCAACCAAGAATAATCCGATAAAATGAAGGTTTGTTTAATAGTGCAATGATTGACTTGTCTTTGAAGGGTGCAAATAATTCCTAACTTAGCGGCAACTTCTTCCTAAGACCTAGACACGCTAATTCTGTCATAATTAGACGCATCCGCATAAAGCATCCTTATATATCGATTATAATTTATCTAGAGGACAACACCGTATATGTCGTACTAAACCTAGCTCATCGAGACTTTACCCACTTACTTCTTAACGGCGATTTGTAATAGATGGTAGTCCACAATCCAAACTACTTGGTAGTCTACAGTCCGTCGTGACCCAAAGCAAAGCCACAGAATGTTATTTGTAATCCTAAGTCACCACTTAGTCTACCACTCTTTAAACTAAGGAGGAACTCAAGGGTGTTTAATTTGTTATCCTTTGATTCCAAGGTACAGATAAGCTATATGAAGTTCTATCCCAGACTCTAGCCTACTTGGTCCATATCACTAGATCTAGTTGAATGGTAGATTAAACGCATAATTAAACATAAACAAGTATCATGTGATAAACATAATTAACATGCAACACGTAATAAACAATCGAGATAGGAAAACCAAACATTAAACTTTCATAAACATGGTTGATACTAAAGGTATCAGCCGATAGTCATTGTAAAAATACACACGGTTTCTTATATAAATGATCAAAGTAAAAGAAGGATAACCGAACACGTAATAGGTTGTGCGAAGATTACAAGAGTTTCCCTATGATCTTGAGGCTCTTTGCTGACCTTTGCTGCTTCTATAAACGTTTCTTAGTTGACTTGGTGGTTTAAGGCTTCAGTTTCATACTGAAATTCGTTTTAGGGTTTGGTATTTATAAGATCTGAAAAATGCCCAATAAGCCGTATTCTATGGGTTCGATACGGCATATCCAGTTACTTGGAGTGGGATACACGATTAAATCTTCTGGAATATTTGATGTTTGCCTTCCTTATACAGCGTATAGCTTGTTCTGAATATGGCGTATTAGCGTGAGATCGTTTTACATTGAATGTAGACCAAGGTTTCATATACGGCGTATATGATGAATTAGATACGGCGTATTCTTTAAAGTCGGGCAATGGTCTTGAATTTGTCTAAGTCTTGTGATACGACATATAGGATCTAGAATAATATGGCATATTGAATGTCAGTTACAGTATACTTCTTGAATTCTTCGTTTAAGCTCCAAAACACGTCCTTTCTTCTATATTTCTCCAATTACTTGATATTTACTGAGATTAACAAATATAAATGATTAAGTACCAACTCTTATATAAAACATTATAAAACGATGCTAATATTTTGAACTTATTTGATGTCATCAAATATCCCCCACTTGAATCCTGCTTGTCCTCAAGTAGACTTTAGAAAACTTATGAAAATGTATCCTAAACCAAGGTCTAGGTTTTTTCCGTTAAGCATCTTTTCATTTAATCACTAGTACACGACTTAGCACCTCACGAAGTAGGGGAATGAAAACACTCAAATCACTCAAACTAATCTATGTGGTAACATCCTAATAATTGGCTCAATTGCTCGGTCGTGACGAGTATTCTATCATAAGCTTGGGAGGGATACACATCTCTACCACTAAAGCCAATAAGTAACAAGTTTAAAAGGGTAAATTGGGTTTTTTGGTTTGATCGTTCTTTTCAATCTCTATCGATACCAATATTCCAGAAAGGGCGACAAAATTACAAATACACATCCGTAACGACGAATGAGACACCTGCAATTGTTTACTCCTTAACTCGAAAAAACTAAAGAATAGTACCAAGTAATCTTTACCAAAATCTTTACACCAACAAGGGTGACAAAAACACATGTACACATTCATAACGATGGAATAGACATATGTGAATGCTCACTCCCCTATTCGAGCAAAACCAGAGGTTAGGATGAAGAATGATATAGGGTAGAGATCTTCTAATCTTTCTCTAATAGTAATAAACTAACAAGGCAGACAAAACCACACATACACATCCGTAATGACAGAATAAACATATGTGATTGCTCGCATCCTCATTCGAGTAAGACCAGAGGATAGGGATTAGGCAAGGGAAAATAATTGGTGTAAAATAAAAACAAAACAAATAGATTAAGTCCAAACGAATAAGACACATGTTGCTAGTTACTATCCTGACCGTCCCTATGAAAAAGACATAAAGATGCCTCAATCAAAGATTACTATAAACTTACCTTAGTTGGCGTTCCCATAACGGCCAACTCCCAATCATCCCAATATACCTACTATACATCATTGGTGACGATATCTACCACTTTATACATGAGAATACATAGTTGGTTTATAATTGCATACCAACTAGAAATAATATAAAACTTAACTTTTACATAGTTGGTTTATATTACGTACCAACTCTAATACAACAAAACTCTACAAACCACTTTTTTGTATTTTTCTGATTTTTTTATAGACATAAACATAAACTAATAAACTAAATAACGGTGTATTTTTCACCACTTCACGAACATGATAAATCTGAATAATTAATATTCGATCATACTGGTGAAAGTAGTAAACACACGAACAATAAACTACTACTACTTTCACATTCCCATTGCAACTAGCAACTGATTAAGGACTTAATCTAATAGGGTAGGCTAAGGTGTAAATGTGTAACGAAATAAATTTAGGGTGTAACAAAAGAAAAGGAGTGGCTTTGAGGGTTTCTCTAGGGGTATCTTACTCTAAAAATGAGAGTAAACAAAGGGTTTATACGAGGGTTAACTAACCAGTGTAGTTAGTTAATATCACATAATGTATAGGATTTTTGGGTTTAATCCTAGAAATTTACTAATTTAAATAGGTCACTCCAATTACAAAAGTAATACTTATTATTAAGGTCTCGAGTAGTATCCAAGCCAAGTTCTAAAGTTTACTACAGTCACCGGCACACTCATATTTTATGGAATTTGGGTAAAATAGGGGATACGGAAAGGCTTAAATCCTCATAATATCTATCAAAGGTTATGTGTGTGGGGTCATGTAACTAATAATTTCATAAAATATTGCTAAAATTTTATAAATTTGAGCATAAGTTAGGCAAATTATTATGAAAAATGAAGACAAGTAGTGTTCTAATTCTTCATCCCCCACTTGAGATATACAACGCCCACGTTGTATAAATATAACATTAAAAAATAGAAAATGATGAATTAGAACAGAAAAACTCCCCTGGTTTTTGCTCGGTATGATCCTTCATGTTAAGTATATGAGCAACTTTGCGTGTGGTAAAAGCGGCCCTGGATCCTAGTACGAACAACTTCCACACTGTATTCCAGACTATATGTATTCCACCAATTCGTTCAGTATGTATCAGCAAGTTCATGTCTCAATCAAAAAGAAAACTATGCGATCTTGTTTACAAAAATTCATTTGGTTAGAAAATAAAACCTAAAACTGTATAGGAAGTCGATACGCTGTATCCATGTTACTGGATACGCCGTATTAAAAACTCATAAAAATAAAATCCTAAAACTGGTCAGAGATTGAATACGTCGTATTCAGATAACTGAATACGCCGTATCAAGAGATCTGACAATAAAGTGTAAAAAGTGCAGAAAAGTAAAGGATAACGTCCAAGTTGACCGATACGCCATATCAATAAATTGAATACGCCGTATCGAAACCTGGGAAGACAGAGTCGATAAAAAACTAGAAATTACATTTTGGGTTGTCTCTCGGTAAGCACTTTTGTTTACAGAAAAGTCTTTAAGTTAGACTTGTTTCCAGATCAGTCTATCTCGTGCACGCTCACGTGTCCACGCGTGAGCCATTCGATCGTACTTTCATCTTTAATGTATTCGGGTCCTAAATTTAGCACTCCTTTGTAGAAACTTTTTAATTTTTGGTATGGATGCGACTTTCCTTTCAGCTAATCACGTGCACTTACCTTAAGCAATGGCCGAATTTTGTTGCATTGCTCGTTGGAGAGATGCTTAAACCTTGGATGTGTCCTAGCCATTTGATTAGTCATGCTACTATTACCATTGTAGACGGTGATGAGTCCATCAGATCGCCTTGCATCGACACACACTTCCTTACAAAATGGTTTTCCAACAATGATATCGCCCATACCTTCATCACGGTAATTGTCCATGTTTTCTACAACTGCAAAATCTATTATAGCTGAAAAATCTCCAATAAAGATAGGCACATTTATAAAAGCTCCAACAAGATTATTCCCTTTATATTTAATTTTTTCTTTCATTATGGAATTGTAAATTTTTTTGGACATGACATTAATTGATATAATAAGGAAAAAGTTGGCATCCACGTGTTCATAGCCTATCATAGTCGCAAAGACTATGGTATTCATTAATCTTTTCAACAATCACATTATCATTCCTAGTCTCGACTATTTCACCATTAAGTTCATCAATGACTTCTCCTTCATTAATTGTGGGTCCTAGATCCTCATTCGCATGGTTCCTAAGCTCTAACAGTTCATTTAGATCATTCAATTCTATATAATCTCTAAATTATGGGTCTCTTGATCCATTTAGAAATAATGCTTCGCCTATTGGCCTAGCTTCCAAATCTAATTCCATTCATTCTTTTAATCCAAAGCATACACCTTCATAACTATGTGATTAGTATGATTATTACTTTTAAACACTAATTTTTCATTCCCTAATCTTAAAACAAATTTTCTTTTAAACACATCAATCTTAGCATGAGTAACAGACAAGAATGGTCTTCCAAGAATCAACGAGGTTTTTGGATCTTCGGGCATATCTAAAATAACAAAGTCTACTAGGAATACAAACTTATCAATTCCTACTAAAATATTCTCTGTTATACCTTTGGGTCGTTTCACAGTTTTATCCGCTAATTCAATGATTAACTTATTAGGGGCTTATTTTTCTAAACCTAGATGGGGAAAGGTTGAATACGGCATAACACTTACACTAGCTCCTAGGTCGGCTAAGGCCTTATTAAAATGCATGTTATTGATAGTGCAAGGTAAAGTGAAGCTCCATAGGTCTCTTTTATCCGGAGGTAGATCGTCTTTGATAATAGTCAAGTAATGTTCGTTCATCTTTGCCTTGATTTCTTCCTCGATCCTCCATTTTTCTCCGAGTAATCTTTTTATGCTTGTAGCAGATTCGTTCGAACTTACTTGTAACTTTTCGAACTCCTTCAGTATCTCATTCTCATCATAACTGTATTCTTTTAATCTTCCTGGAAAAGGAATGTTGGCTTGATTGATCTCGGTTAATGATAGTCTGTTGTCCTTTTGTTTGTTCGATACGTCATACAAGAAGCTTTAAAACGCAAATTCTTGCTCGAAAAAGCAAGAGTTTTGCAAGTTTCCATGATAGACTTTAAATATGCAAAGCTTGTTTTATTCGCGGATCTTTTTATTAAAGATTTTTTTTTTTTTTTTTTTTTTTTAAATTTGCGATGACGGTAAAAAATGATAGAGTTTTATATAAGTTAGATGCTAAACATAGAGTAGTTGGATCTCTTTAGAGCTCATAGAGGTTAATTGTGTCTTTTTTGCTCCTTCAGCTTAATTTAAAATGTTATTTAATTGTTGATAATAAAGTTTACTTTCGGGTTTTTGCGATTCTTCGTTTTTAAATCACTTCGATAGAGTTTCCTTCTAGTGAAAGTAAGGTGACATCGAGGTTTGTCAGTTTGTCTTTGTTTGGTGGGGAAATAGGCTACCGATTCCTGATGGCTCGCTACCATTGTCTAGGTAGTTAAAAGACCACAGGACTTGAAATTTGGTTAATAATAATAAGTTATGTAATAAATCAAAGCCGAAATAAGACCACTACCTCTTGCTGGCTCACAACTGACGTGGTAGTCGTTTAAAGGGTAGAGGTATGAATAATAATAAAACTGTGGGCTGATAAAAGTTTACTGCATCTTGCCGGCTTACAACCGATGTTGTAGTCTTCTAAATAAGGCACACAGTAATAACCCGAGACTGATAAAAGTTTACTGCATCTTGCCGGCTCATAACCGATGTTGCAGCCTTCTAAAAGGTCGAGGAAATCACCGAAGTCGAAATAAGACTCCTGGACAATGGTCGGCTCGCATACCAATGTGGTAGTTTTTTAAAGGACCGAGGTTTAATAATGTTGCAATAATAAGAATAAAGCCAAAATTTGACTCCGAGGTTATCTAAATAAAGCCTCCATATCTAGACTTGTAGTTGAGTTGTTTAGGATGAAATTAGACTCCGAGGTTATCTAAATAAAGCCTCCATACTCTTATCCCCTAAATCGTGCGAAATTAGAACCTTAATGTGGACCTTATTCTCACCATATCGTCTCTTTAAGAAAGGACACCATATGTCTCTTTTTTAAGAAAAGGGATTTTAAAAAACTAATTGTTGGTCACCTAAGCTGGGTCTTCTAAACCATATGCCTTGAATCCCAAGACATTAATTTATTTGTCACAATATATATACAGATAACATCCATCTCTTAGAGGACTTAGGAATAAGAGAGCGGAAAGTAGCTATCCACAATTAGCATTTTCTGAGTAGTGTAGCCATCTTAACTTGTATTTCAACCATGAATTTTTTTTAAGCTTGTTTGGGCGAGTGTGAAAAATCCAAGGACGTTGAATTTACCCTCCTTTTCGTGGTTTTTATGTCCCGTGTAGTTATGATAGTTATGGGTATGATAAATAATAAATTCTCTCAAAAAGGGTAAAACCGGGGTGCTTTTCAAATCACTAGTTAATTTTTACCATCCCCCTTAGATGAACACTTAGCTATCTTTTGAGGTAATTAGTTAAGGGAGGTTGAACGGTTTGGTTTTCTAAGTGTGTATTTATGACATTGCATGAGGACATCAGATTCACGTCTTCCGAACTCTTTTGTAACTTTTCGAACTCCCTTCAGTATCTCATTCTCATCATAACCTCGTAATTCTTTTAATCTTCCTGGGTACAAAGGAAATCGTCCTGGCTGCTGATTGATCTCGGTTAATGAAGCTCTGTTCGTCATTTGCTTTGTTCACGCTACGATCATATCGGGCTGCGGTACGAAGCTCCGGCCGTATTGATGATCCATGAGACTTGAAGCCTCCCCCACCCTCAGTAGTGGCCTTATCACTCGACTCGCACTTGACATCTCTCGAGTTTGTTCGCACAGTAGAGCTCCTGCAAAGGCACTCCCCAGTGGCCCCCTTTTTTGCACGTATCTTGATGATTTGCTCGCTTTGATTTTCGTAACGCCCCTTAATTCTGAGGACTCTTTGTTTTTCCGATTGCAGCATCGTTGCAAGCTCGAATTTCCCTTAATAAGTCAGAGTTCATCATGGTTTTTGCAGATCGCCTTGACTTTCTCAGTGTTTCTTATGATTTGCCTACGTTAGTGATAATGCGCTGGATTTTCACCAATCTCTTTGGTAGAATCCGAGAAAATTGCTCTATATTTTCATTCGGGGGTATGATTGCTACCACATCGCCGAGTCCTTGTAGCAAATTGTCAGTGTCTTTCCTTCTCTTATTTCAACGAAAAACCTTAGTTCGTCGTGAGGTCCATTGCATTAATTCACCTCTCACTTGGCAGAATAAAACTTTGTCGGTTAACATTCTTAATTTCCCCCTACAAGATCCAATTAATTGCGCTAGAATAGCAGCTTGCCCATCAGACCGTATCACTAACTACTTGAGCGCAGAAGATCTTATGTTATGCCATTTTTGTGAGGTAACACTCAGCCATTTCTTGGTGCGCTTTTTAGCATTACAGCGTTCCATGATGTACCGGCCCCTAGAATCTAAGAATTGCTAGTAGGGACATCTAACCCACTTATAAAACCAAGACTCACCTCCTAGCCCCCTATCGTTTAAGTAATGTTGGGGGACACTCTCATCAAAAGCTCTTCTGAACTGTTCCAAGCTTGCTAACGAGTTTCATCGGTTCTTGTTGAAAGTTTATTACATCTACTCCATCTTTTTTAGCAGTAGACGTAGGTAGCGCGATTTTTCAGCTCTTACCAAAAATCCTTTTCCTTCTACTGAATTTTCCAAGTAGTGATTTAAACAGCTGATTATTCCTATACCTCACTGTACTTGCAGGCTCCTAGAACGTAAGATAGGCAATTCTAAGCATAAGCTGCTCTTGATTTACAAAATGGTACGGTGACAGGTTAGCTATCTCAAGAACCTTTTAATGTGTTCATTTGCATTTATCTATCCGGTCACAAAAGTATTTTATGTAGGTTCCTTGAGAAATTAACCCTTTAATTCCAAATTCGCTTTAACATCACAACCTTTGGCCTTGCAAATTCTCGAACCGTACGTCCATCTTGGTTTTCATCATATATTGTGCTTGTCTCCCACCAATCGTTCTGTGACTGTCTTCTTCGAATATGATTCTTGTGAATCACGAAGATCACGAATTCTAGTGATACTCGAACGTCAAGATTTCGTGTCTTGAAAACGCCTTTATTGATCGCTCAAACCACCGTATCAGGTTCGTTTGTAATGGTTTGGACGAGCTTCTTCGAACTCCATGGTCCAGAATCCCGTCCTAACCATCACAAGGAGGCACACTAAAGAATCAGTAGCGATTCGGCCGCCTGACAGTACAAGGACAAAAAAATCACAGCATCCATTACTAGCACCACGAAACAATACCCCGCGCCCTCTCTACCAACAAAAATATCTAATACAATCGCGCCACTCCGTTGGTGCTTAATTCAAACTTAGCTTTATCATTAAATTTTGGTCTAGCAATTCTCGAACCGTAGTCATCTCGGGTTTTCATCATATATTGTGCCTTTGTCTCCACCATTGCTTCTGTGATTTCTTCTTCGAAATGATTCTTGTGATCAGAAAGATCGAATTCTAGTGAACTCGAACAGTCAAGATTTCGTGTCTTGAAAAGCCTCCTTATTGATCGTAACACTCGTTCAGGTTCTTCGTAAGGTTGGACGAGCTCCTTCTTCGAACTCATGGTCATGCACTACCTAAAAACAAGGAACAAAGAATCAGTAGGATAGGCGCTGAAGAAAGAAAATACAGATTACTAGACACGAAAAACCGAATACAAAAAACAAAGTATGTTGGTGTTTCAGAGGATTGGTACGCCATATTCAATTGACTGAATATGCCGTATTGATCGTTTGAATACGAATACGCTGTATTGGTTTTGAAGAGGCGATACGCCGTATTGGTAGACTTAATACGCCATATCGTTTACTCAATCAGAACAATAACATCGAATTCCCAACAATACAGAAAATAAGACAAACACAAATACTAACGAAAAACAGTAAATCTAAACTAAAACACTAATAAACAAAAGATTTAACAATTTCGCTCCCCGGAAGCGGCGCCAAAAACTTGATGTCGGGAATGTAACCAGCAAAAACTTAATTGGTAGATAATGTATTTTATGAATATAAAATTCCTGATTGTCGCTATTGATTATTTTACCAAATGGATTGAGTCAAAACCGAGATCAAGAAATTTGCATAGGACAACATAGTATGCAGGTTTGGTCTACCAGGAGAGATAATATCTGATAACGGAAAGCAGTTCAAAGACAACCCCTTCAAGGACTGGTGCGACAAGTTCAACATCAAGCAAAAGTTTGCATCCGTCAAGCACCCTCAAACCAACGGATTGGTAGAGAGAGCGAACCGCATCTTAGGGGAAGGAATCAAGGCAATGGTAGACCAATGTAGCAAGAACTGGGTTGAAGAAGTCCCACACCTGCTATGGGCGCACCACACCATGATCAAAACTAGCAATGGCGACACCCTGTTCTCCCTGACCTACAACACGAAAGCAGTAATACCAGTCGAGATAGAAATGCCTTCATTAAGATGTGCGGAAGTAGACCAAGTTAGGAATGATGAAGCCTTGATGCTCAACTTAGACATGCTGGAGGAAAAGCGCGAAAGAGCCGCAAATCACGAAGCAAAAAAGTAAGGCAAAATGGAAAAATACTACAACGCTAAGGTCCGCTGTTCAACCTTCAAGCCAGGAGACTTTGTATACAAAAGCAACGAAGATAGCCACGCGAAGGAAAACAAAAACCTACGCCCAAAATAGGAAGGACCATACGAAGTAGTAGAGGCACTTGGAAAGGGAGCATACAAGATCAGGAACGGAAGCGGAGACATACTTCCGCGCACCTGTAACGTCCAAGACTTGAAGAAATGTTACCTTTAATTTCTCGTATGTAAGCATCCCTACTCTTGTAAGCCGCGGTAACACATTACCAGCGGTAGGGGAAATTTTCACTTAACTTAATTATATGTATTATTTTTTGTATTATTATTAATAAACTATGTGAAGCTTAGCTACCTTTACAAATTTTTCAAAATGTTGTACACACTATGTTATGTCACAAATGCATTTGGTAAGACGCGCACACATTATCTAATATGACACATTATTTGATTTAAGGGAATGAGTACGGCCCCATAATTCACTATGTTTCCGCAACATAACATAAGGACGGGTAACCTAATACATAAACGGATTGCAGGCCAAGTACATGGGAAAATAACCCAACAGCATTCGATAAGACTATCATCAGACAACACAAAACATGGTATTGACTGATATCATATATTAATAAGATTATATTCCCAAAATACATCAGGCACGACCATACACGACAATGTGCGAAGAATAAAAATACACAAAATGTCTAAGTGAAAAAAGTTGGGAATACCAAAACCAACATCATTAGACTATCATACTGATGTGTCGTTGTGAGTAGGTAATTTATGGTATCAAGCTTTACTATTTATATTTTGCCAACTTTTACCTAAAACAACACTAACGGGCAGTGCACCCGATCAGTAGTAGCTTCGTTGGTAAGTAGGGTGTCGATCAGTAAGAGTGAGAACGTTAATTCTTATGTCTACCAGTATTTTAGTTATCTAAGTTAGTCCTAATTAATTCTATCTATATAAACCTAAACTAACGTGACAAATGGGGGGTTTTTGGCCTAAGAGACTGGCACGGTTTTGGTTATTCTATTCCTAATTTGATGACAAGTAAAACAGTAAACACACACAAGAAGATAACAAACGATAGAGAAGCGGTCTAGCACAAATATAAGGAAAACATATCAGCCATGATTAATCCAATAAAACGCCGGTCCTGTCTAAGGTGCAATGATTGTATTACTATGTTGGTGTTACATCATTCACAAGGTTTAGGTGGTTCTTCTCCCTAAACGTTATTCAATTAATCCTATCACAATTAATAAACGTCTCACAAGCATACATCCATTAATTGTAATCTATCTTAAGAGTTAATACTGGCGAATATCAAAACCTAGCTCATCGAGACTTTACACACTTATGTTCAATCGCAAACATGCACTTGGTAGTCTACCACCCGTCGTGACCCAAAGCAAAGCCACAGAATGTTATTTGTAATCCTAAGTCACCACTTAGTCTACCACTCTTTAAACTAAGGAGGAACTCAAGGGTGTTTAATTTGTTATCCTTTGATTCCAAGGTACAGATAAGCTATATGAAGTTCTATCCCAGACTCTAGCCTACTTGGTCCATATCACTAGATCCGGTTGAATGATAGATTAAACGCATAATTAAACATAGACAAGTATCAAGTGATAAACACAATTAACATGCAACATATAATAAACAATTGAGATAGATAAACCATACATTAAACTTTCATAAACATGGTTGATAACTAAAGGTATCAGCCGATAGTCATTGTAAAATACACACGGTTTCAAAAAAATACCTGATACGCCGTATTCGATGGGTTTGATACGGCGTATCCAGTTACTTGGAGTGGGCTCCACGCTTGAATCTTTTAGATTATTCGATGTTTGGCTTCTTATACGGCGTATAGCTTGTTCTGGATACGACATATTGGCATGAGACCATGTTACATTGAGTGTAGACCAAGGTTTCATATACGGCATATCCGATGAATTGGATATGACGTGTTCTTCAAAGTCAAGCAATGGTCTTGAATTCGTCTAAGTCTTGTGATAAGGCGTATAAGATCTAGAATAATACGGCGTATTGAATGTCAGGAATAGTAGACTTCTTGAATTCTTTGTTTAAGCTCCAAAACATGTCCTTTCTTTTATATTTCTCCAATTGCTTGATATTTACTGAAATTAACAAATATAAATGATTAGGTACCAAATCTCATATAAAACATTATAAAACAAGCAATATTAGTAGGATAAATGATGCTAATATTATAACCTTATTTGATGTCATCAAATACCACTAACGTGCGGCCACAGGCGGCAACACGCAACTACAGTTTAAATAAAGCTTTAATAAAACAATCCACGACAGGTAGCACCATAGTTAAAATGGGATCAACTACCACGGACTCAAGATCTACCCAGTCTAGTATAACTGATGATCCTCTGGCTTATCTAGCACAGTTGTATCAAACAAATCATCATGGGTCTCAGTAGCCAAAATTGTATCATCAACAATGATCAAACTAGAGATCGGGTAGTCTGCAATAACAAGAGAAGTTTCATGAGAAGACGTGGAAGGCACAACTAGACCTACTGAGGGCATCGAAACATGAGGAGCCAAAGAGCTGGCAGCCAAACCTAATACAACAGCAGAAGGTCCACCCACCGCCAGGCTCAATGATGCATCCTTTTTCCTTTTCTTAGTACAGACATGTGAAGCAGCTAAATCATCAGAAAGTAAAATTTCATGGCAAATAGAATCAGGCCTCCTTGAACCACCACGCTTATGGTACATGGGCACGGTGACTTGATCAAAGACAGGTTACAACCTGCGGAATTCGAGAGTAGGGTCTTCGTCACCGTGACCCCTCTCCAACATCAGGGAAGACATGAGTAGTTCAAGCTCCTTAAGGGCCTCTAACTGGTCAAGTAAGGGAAAAGAAACATTCTTCAGTTCATTAACCGCAGACACATACTTAGACACAACCCTAGAGTCATAAGCTTCGAGCTCCACCAGTGATCTGCCAACCTTACCATGCTCTACCCCAGCCTCCAAACCTTATTAAATACCTTTGTTAATAGCCATAGACATGGTTTTCCCTAACGCATCACGGTAATAAGTTGATTGACTACATTTCATCATAGCAAGGCAAAGGCCGTGGCCAATCATCCACCTTCGGCCAGCCATGGCTGTCATCATATTAGGGTAGAGCTCAGTATCCATATCATAATTAAGCTCAGCAATGCGCGCGTCCAGTTTAGCGTTCCGCATCAAGATGCGCTGAGCCTCCGCATCCTGAATGGACATAAACTCCTCCCTCATCCTAGCCTCATCCCCGATTTCACCATGAAGATCCTGACACTCGGTCTCTAGCTTTGAAACATAATCCTTTAACTTATCTCAGTAGGATTCCAACCTAGAGACCTGACCCAACAATACAACATTTTTATACCCAAGGTCAGCAAGTTCTTTGACCCACACAGCTACTGTTGTATCTAACTTAGAAACTTGACCACGGATCCTAATCACCTCCGTGGCCTCACCCTCCGCTCTCTGTAACCTAGCTTTCAAACTCACAATCTCCGCATCCTTCTGCTGAATGGTCTCAGAACTCTTCATAAACTTCTTCTCAAACATTTCTCTTACCGTGATCTCGTAATCACACCTAAGACGCAACTCAGACATCATGCATGCATGCTGGGCAGAATTCACATTAAGTTGGTCAAGAATTTCGCATCACTCTGATTGTAAAGGAAAGCTCAGTAACCAAGAGGAGGAACACGATTAATAAAGTTTCTACACATGACAAGATCATCTATACGAGCATCATTGGTTACATCTTAATTCGAAGAATATATGTGTTATAAAACTCATCAACCAGGGAAGCATCACCCGGAGAAGATGAAGAAGTACCGGTCTCATGACCAGTAGTGGAAGAAGCCCCGGTCTCATGAACCAGGCCAGTCGTGAACTCGCGATAGCTTCAGCCTGAGTCTGCACATACGGAATAGGCAAATTAACCTTTGCAGATGCGTACACATCAATATTTTCTGCCTCAGAGCTGGAGGTCAAGACAACATAACGATCGGACGCTAGGCGAGTTCTAAAATTTTCACCAGACTCATCCTCGTACTCGCGTTCCGGGGTCAGGGTAACAGAAGAGGAAACAAAATCTTCCATGGCATTATTGACATGTTCTGTACCAGTATCTATGGTATGTGCTTAAATACACATACCTTTTGCCTAATAAAACGAGCTAAAAAGACCAATAAATATAGAAAAATGCATTGTATTCGTTTGTATTGTGAATTGTGTCTTGCAGGTAACAGACATTATATAAAAGGACAAAAACGAAGCAAAACAGACAAAACAGAGCACGGGAATGGAAAGAGTATAAGAAATTGAAGCCGAAGGCGAATTTATCTTAAGTCTTAATCAAATCTAATCCCGTTAATCCTTTAAACCTGAAATACCCTAATACTATTACAAAGTCAGTCCTTGAGGACTAACACCATCAGTCCTTTTCAAATTACACTGTTAGTCCTTAACCTTAACTTTCGTAAACCCATTAATCCTATTATCCATTCTCGGCCCAAAATAATAACCCAAAACCATTAACCTTGGCCCAATCTTGTTTACATAACCCAAGTCAAAATTACAAAGCCAGGTCAAAGTTACTATTTATCGTCCCCCTTTTCCCTCCTTTCACCTACAAATTACACATGGTAAATCTAACCTCTCACAGACTCCCCACTCCTTTTAGAAGCACAATGACGTATGCCATGACGATTTTGGCAGGCCACGCTAGCAATCCTCTACCTTCCCATTGGCTATGGATGCGTGGCACATGATCCAAGGACTCCAAATGATTACGTGGAGAATAATCATGATTGGATGGATGAGATTGAAGACTGAGGAGCGTACTAGGGTTCTAGATCCTTCCACGCATCACTATATAAAGAGATGC